>ONZP01000105.1:0-106028 GCA_900312805.1 Fusarium torulosum
CTATTGACGTTACCTTGTAAGCCAATTACTCATGATACCACTATGGTCACGAGCAGTCAGTTCAAGCTTCCCACCAAAAAGGCTGGAGTAACTTGACAGTAAACTCAAACGGCCATGAACGATCTCGTGCTTAGCTTGCTGTATTAGGTATATAGTAATCAGGTGCACAGCCCGAATGTGCGCTGCGTCATGAAAGACTGCCAAGATGATGTCCAAGAGAAATATGCATTTATGAGATATCTCGGCGCAAATCTTCACGCTGGTCGGCTTTACCTAAGATCCACGTTCCGTGCACTATGCCACTCGGTGTCGAGGTAAATCCCGAACTAGAGGAAAAGGTCGTGGTTTTTTTATGCCAAGGTCTCCGCAGTTTTGATACATACGGTCAGGGAAGCAGCTACGCCAATATGTATGGTTGTGAAACAATCCTAGGCCAATTGGTTCATAGCAAAGTTGCTCCATTGTCTTTCGACCAAGCTCTTGACTTGATAGACCGACGTGCACTAGAGCCTCGTGTAAGACTGATATAATAGAGCACGATGTTCTTGTGGTAAAGGTTCTGCAACCTGAGACTCACGGTGATTGAACGAATGCTAGACGGTCGATGGGTACATGAGCGTACGTTGCCAAGTCATTTTCGGCTGCATCATGTAAGAATATATTACCATCAAGAAACGCCAAGTATTTGATATCGAATGTGATGCCTTAGACCAAATCCCATGTAACAAGGTAGGACCAGCCCATTGCGCATCTGCCGAACTTGGCGAGAAATTCTTTGCCTGTGACTCCCCTCGTGTCCTCACGATCTCCGAACTTGGTCAGGACAAGCAATCGCACCGACTTGCCCCGAGGACCCAGATCTCTTGCATCAACATCCAGCCAGTACCAGAATCCATTTGTTTCTAAGGGTATCATCTCTTCCTTCTGGCCTTCACCTCGAGGAAGGCAGAGGAGCACCAAACGCTCCTTGCCGCCGCATTTTTCCTTTGTCCAGTGCTCGCATACCTTGGAGTATTGGAAGCGTACAACCTCTCCGCTATCGATGGAGATATGGCGTTGCTTAGGCTCTATACTAGAGTCGGCGATACCTTCTTCAGCTGTGGTTGAACACGTAGCGTGGGGCTCGCCATCAACTCCTCCTGTGTAGTAGGTTTTCCATGTTACAGGTTGGCCGTCAGCCCGGAACTGATGTCGTGAGTCAGCTGGGAAATGTCTGAGTCCAAAGTTTTCGTTGGCATTCGTAAATTGTAAAGGCGAGAACTTGGCCTCGTAATCCTGCCCGCTGAGATGGCCAGCGCCCCAACAAGCGTCCAGCAGCTTCCAGTCACCACCGTCAATTCGTACTGCGTTCCACGCGTGTCCATCTGCTTTCGCTGGAGGAGGGCGCTCACCCTTCTTGAGTGGGGTATGACCATAGCCCTTTCCGTGGCCAGTAACAACCACGCACTCAAGACCAGCTCTGTTGGCAATGGCTTTGTAGGTCTCAGCATAACCTGCGCACACAGCTCTCCCGGTAAAAATGGTGTCTTCCGCTGTCATGTGCCTTATGTTGTTGCCAAAAAACGCAGCAACATCATAGTTGATGTTATAATGGAACCAGGTAAAGATCGCCCGTGCCTTGTCCGTATATGAGGGGAAAGGGCCACAAAGAACCTGCGCCAAGTAACCAACAGGGTCGTTTCTTGGCACAGATGTTCGAGGATACTGCGCAGCAACGGTATCAGGGCCGCTCCAATCTCGACATATTAGACATCCATATACTGGCGCAGCTGGGGCAAGGGTCTGCGTCTCAAGAGCTTCAATCTGAGCGACTGAAGGTCGAGAAGCAAGCGGCACAGGGGGTGGTTCATCTCCCGACTGTGAATAGCTTGAGACTGTTGGCCGGGTGGGCAGTGCTGGTCGGACGTCTTCAGACTTGTTTTTGTTATTAAATCCTAGGATCACCGGTGCCTTGACTTTCGTGTTCCCTGATAGCCTGGGTGGTATTTTCCTGGGTTGAGATGCCGCTTCTGGCTCAGGAGCAACATTTGCTTGTGGTTTTGCCGGGCGCGAAGGTAGCCTTGGTGGGAGGCTAGGTCGAGCTGGAGGCGCAGGTTCAATAGCCAGTGGTGGTGGTTGTGGTGATGGCGGAGCACGACTAGGCCTCCTTGCCTCCTTCGCTGCGGCTTCTTTCTCTCTTCTCGAGGGTGGGAGCTTTGGAAGGCTCGCGGGATCATAAGCCGGGGGCACCTTGTAGCCTGGACCGTCTGAGTTGACGCTGGTCACTGACGAAGGAGGCCTACCCGCAGACAAGGTAGATACCGCAGAATTCTGAGATCTTTCAGACGAACCAGAACTACGCCTCACCATCAAACTGGATTGGGTCGAAGTACGCCTTGGTGGTAAGGTTGGCGCAGACTGCATAGACGGGGTCCGGCTCGGAAGCGGAGGCGGGGCTCGCTGTTGGACGCCATTGTTCTGACCACTTTGAGCAGCGAGCTGTGGTGTCGAGGCTTTTCTCGTAGGACGAGGGGGAATGGCTGGATTACTCTGCGACAAACTTGGAGTGGTCGAAATAATGGGCACCGTCTGACTTCTGGCTTCAATGGCTGGACGACCAGGAGGAGGTGGTGGAGGCGGTCGTTTGCGAGGTCCAGCGCCTGGACTTGGGGTCGGGGTTTGCGCTCCAGTGAAACTCTTTTGGTTGTTGAGAGCTGCAATACGCTCAGCCAAAGTATTGAACTGAGGCTCTTCTGTGTCGGCCATTTCGGGTTTCTGATGAGAGGTATTCACACGTTCTATAATGGGTGGGCGATGGAAATGGGCTTAGATACGAAAATGGCTTCAGATTGAGCAAATGCGACTATAGGACTCGGCAATGCTGCAGCGAAGTGGATAGCGACAGGAGTGACAGAAGCCAATTTCAAGTACAAAATAAGAACGAGAGTGACAAGGAGAATAAGAATAAATGAGGACAAAGATGAAAGCGAAAAGAAAAGAAAAAGACACGGCAGAATACGTAGTTACAATATAAAGTCTCTGGGCACTCAGGTCAGCCTAAGCCAGTTAATGAAACAAGATGACTGTAGGGGCCAAACACAGCCCTGTGGGTGGAACCTCGGGTAATACGAGCCGCAGTTTACTAGGGCAGGTAGGTACGTAGAGGGCGGGGAAGTAGGAAGGGGGGAAGATGGAGGGACCGTTCAACTAACGTTTCATGAGCCATAGCTGCCATACCTACACTCATTTACAGTACAATGATCACTTGCTGGCCATGCTGGTACCTAGCGACAACCATGCTATACAAGGATCGGGTTCTTTTCTACTTGTGTATACCATTATCTTCTTGTTGGTTCTGACATTGCCCTCATCATGGCTCATAACACAGCCTGACTTTCAGATCTGTGGCGACTTGGCTCTCGGCAATTCTGTGCCTAGACCCAAGCACGACCTACAGTGGTCGTAAGCAATCCAGATTTCTGCCCCTTTACTTTCCCGGCCACGCGATAGGGGGACAGAGGGGTAGAAGGCCATTGGAGATCTCTTATACGAAAGCATCATTCAATTTACGTTTTTGTTACTGTATTTTGCCATGATGCATGATGGCTAAATATTACCGCTGCGTAACAGGTATCGAACATTGGAGGGTCTAGCTGAAATAACGTATGGTCAGATTACGCTCGCAATAGTGCCCAAAATACAAGCTGAGGTACTTTAGCATCTATGCTTGAAATCAATAAATAACTACCTATCCTGTCAATCATTATATCTTCCTATTCCAATAGCTAGCGCACAAGTATCCGATCAGCAGCGAATCGTTCCTGATTATAAGACAAAACGAACCGCCAATGAGCCAAATTGGATCCAAAACAATTGAGCATGGTGGGGGCCATCTCTAGAAAGGCAGATGGACGCTATTAAGCGACTAATCTAGTGCATCATGTACAGTACCGAACCGACGGGATGATCTAAGTAAGGTAAGCTTGCATTTATAGGGTAGCTGGGGTCAAATTAAAGAGTGATGTAATACAATCATGTCGCGACTTACATACACTTCAACCTCCGAGGACTATGGTCGATGGGAGATGGATAGCTACTTATAAGAACTAGGCTGACTACGCCAAATCGATTCGCCTATCAAGATTCAGAGCCCGTAATCGGTTGCGAAAGATGGTTAGCCCACCCAATATAACATCCATTTCATAATATCCACTGCTCAGTTATTAAGCTGTTGGGACTCATAAACAAGAATCCCGGCAAGGTCGGCGCTGCCACGTGCCAGCATGATGAAGTTGCAGTGAAAAACTGTGATCGAGTCACTTTCACGTCAAGAAGTGTTTAGACACCTGTGGTACACTGTGACAGATGATAGATGTATGACCTCGTTGTGAAAGCCCTTTACCATAACACCTAGTAGAACAAGTACTCAGCAGTGAAAAGAAACAAGGACTTGAGCGAGTGAGTCAACAACAATCTATCGGCGTTAAGTTATATATACCCGAACTTATTAGTTACTACCTGGGTAGGTAGATATTATGCGGCTGGCTTATACAATGCTATGTATTGTAACTAACAGACAGTAAAATGCCGTTGCTGCTACCACATTGCATCAGTATATACTTCTAGAAAATAGGTAAATATTGGATATCTATATTTTGGGTAACTTTGATTCAGAGAAACGTCTTTCTCAACTTAACCTTTTTTTGCCTGGCCATAATAAAATGTTAGAAAAGAAGATACACCAGTGCCATCCATCGTTAAACTGCCTCTTACAGTAACAGCCACCACACTAAGGCCTTTTCGAATTAACACTAAATCAGGTAGATCCCGGCTGGGAATCGTTGATCCGCCCCACACCAGGCGCTACCTGTAGCCAACCGACATCAACAAGGCAACCTTGCCCTCATAGCGACCCCAACTACCAACTACCAACCGCGACCCCGACCCTGACCCCGACCCCAGGCGGCAGGCGGCTTTGCGACTTGACTTAGCTGCTTCTCCTCCATCCTTGCCTCGTTTTTTGGTTTCGCTTCTTACTAACCAAAACTACATTTTCATCTCACAAGCATCTTCACTTACCATTTATCAGTATTTGCTTCGGCGTCTCCTGGGCCCCAGTTTATAGCCTCCTCTCTAGCTCCTGCTGATCGACGCTATCCATTCGAGCCCATCCTACATTGGCGCATTTGCATCTATCTGTATCTGCTCTCATCGCATCGCATGCACATAAACCCGGCCGCATCGCGAGATATATACCCATCGCATTGTGCGCATCGACACTGGGCTCAGACTGCTCGGAAGCTACGCCATCTACTCCATCATCGCCTCTTCGCTTCCTACTGCTCTCTCTCTCTCTCTCTCTCTTCTTCGTTAAGACTGCCTGGTTGCCACGCTGCCCCCGCTCGTTCATCATGGCTGCGGAGGCTGCCAGCAACGAGGCCAGCACCCCTCCCAAGCAGAAGCTTACATTTCTCGATCTTCCGCATGAGACTCAACAGGGCATATTGTCTCATGTTCGTATTCGACCTTGTGTTGCTCTGTACTCTGCTAACACTCCCACAGTGTTCTCAGTCCGAGCTGATATGCTGTGCTCTTGTCTCCCGACACTTTCATGAGCTAGCAGCTGCGCTTTTGTATCGCAGCTTCAATATACTCTTCCCCGATGACGATGATGTGCGGTTCGAATCCCCAATAGATGGCCTTGCGGGCGGCCTTGATACCTTTACCACGAGCGATTACAACTATGCGAAACATCTAAGAGAATTGTCTATGGATACAGTGAGTACTGGTATCAAAGCCGAACATGCATACAAACCGTATCTGTACAGCACTAGTTGTGGCAAGTTTCTCAATACTTTGCTCTATCTGACTCTCAAGAAAGCCACATCACTTGAGACTTTCAGGTGCGTTTCATAGCAGGCTGCATGTGGTTTATCCGAAGCCTCTGATGCTAATTATGCTATTAGGTGGAACATCAGGGTTGAGCTCAGCAGGCCCGTGTACCGTGAGCTGCATAAAATCGAAACATTGACGAAATTACATATTCGTCTACAAGCTGGCGACACTTACTACACCACTCCTCCTCCTCTGCCATTGAGTATTGACAATCTGCCTCCAGCCCCAACACATTGGTCAGACATCCCCCCTCCTCCTCCTCCTCCTGGGCCACCCCCACCAGTGTTCTCGGCTCCTCTGGCCGGTGCTATGACATCTCTGCCAGTTCTCACATCACCTCCTCCTTTACTCCCATCCTCGAAGCAGTTCTCCAAGTCAAAGACAGGTAAACGGGATTCCACAGCTCACGAGCCCGCGACACTTTCGGGGTTTAAGAAGCTGAAAAGCCTGTCCGTTCTTGATATCGACAATCTGGAACTGGTTCCGGAGCTCAAGACTTGTGTTCGTAATTCTTCCGCTACTCTTACCGAGCTGCACCTTTCTTTATCCGATTCTCTAGCACTACAGGCTAGACGACCACCACCAGATTCTGACCCGGATGACTCCGATGTCGACGACGAGTTTCAAGTGGTGCCTGTTTCTCAGAGCACCAGTTTCGATGCGAGTGTTCCCGCTAAGACATTTCGTTCTCAGGAGGAGCGTAAACTTCAGGAGAGCATTCTAGGGAGAATATTCGACGTTGAGCCTTTCATTATCAAGAAGCCTGCACTTAACCAGAGTCCTCGTGAAGCAGCAACGAGTCAAGACGAAGGACAGGAAGCCGAGAGCAATGATATCTCAGAAGATCCTGGCGAAGAGTTTATATCATCCCTTCACAACGCATCCACGAAGTTGATGTTGCAAATCAATGGCACTCGCGAACCCTCTCCAGCACAACAAGAGACTCTGGATATGATTGTGAAAGCAGCAAAAAAATACTTGGAGTCCAAACACCCCTCTCAACAACCGGATGATACATCTGCAAGCGCTTCCGCTTTGCCTAAGGACAGCGAAGATCATGAAATTGGTGAGAGCAGCATAACTGACCCAGCGCCAGCGGAGACGACAAGTTTACTTTCACGAACTAAGAACAGGGATCCGAGCGACGATGTGTCACCAGACGATATCGAAATTGAGCACATGGGCACGGTAGATGACCTGGAATTGGATTCGGACGAGCAACAAACCAAGGAGGCCGAGGATAAACAGGCGGAAGTCAAGGAATCTCAGATGTCGGAAGCAGAGTGTTCCTCTGGCATGGATTCGAAGGATATAGTTGCGAATTCTGCCACGAGCCCTGGGCTGAACAAGATCGACATAAATCTTGATGCGCAGAGAACGAACTATGAGTCACTATTTTCAAACCTGCAGCACTTACAGAACGAGAACGATGCGTCCATCCAGAAAATCAAAGCAATATCTGTTCAGGATACTTCCGATGAAGTCGATCAGTTTAGTAACTCGGTTACTCAACTCAAAAAGCTAAGCCAGCAAGCTGAACGTATCCGGGATGCGATCCGAACTACACACATCGAGATGAAACACATTGAAAAGCAAGTCTTTCACGATTGTAACGATAAGAATGAGGAAAAGTCCCGACGGTCCATCGATGACTATATACGAAACACTAGGGGCATTGCGCTTGAAACACTAAGTATTCATCTAATCCCCGTCAAGGCTTCTGTTTTGTCGAGAGCAATTGACTTGAACTGCCTCAAGAGCCTTACCTTGCTCAATGTGGGTAACCAAGGGCCAATCTGGACATTGCTTTCAAAAGAGAACACAACCTCCCCGCTAGCCTTACGCAGTGTCTTCACTGATAACGTCTCTATTGGATTCTTGAACTGCATTTCACAGCTCAAAGAATTGCACGACTTGTTTCTATTGGAACGAAGCGCTAAGCATAAACCCGAGAGTTTTGCGCCGCGGACTGCTGTCACAATTGATCAGATTCGTCGACTGGTTCTCAAAAAGCACATGCACACCCTTAAAAGATTGATGATCAAGGACGAATCGAACAGTAGCGGGTGGGATGCAAATCAGAAGGCAATGATACTCATCTGCAACCGTGGTGTTCAGCTAGAGGAGCTAGCTCTCAGCATGAACATCCACGCAGTGGTAAGTTCGACTTCGTTGTTACGGAATTTCGCTAATCGTAGCAACAGCACGCTTTCATGCAATATTTTGCTGGTCTAGTCAATCTTCGTGCCATTAATGTGCTTCGATTTAGGAACAACGACACCTGTATCTGGGTCATGCGGGAGATTCTCAACTTTATCGTTGATAACCTATCCCATCATCCTGAGCTGAAACTGGAGTGGATCGCCATGGAGGATGATCGACTCGATCGCGTCATCCGCCCTACAGATATTCCTGATGAGGGGGAGAAAAGACGCAGCAAAGGCAAAGAAAAGGCCACTGTAAACCCCCACCATAACAACAGCAATCTTCCTATGCTTCCATCCTGGGGTTCGGATAGCGATAGTGAGGAGGATGACGACGATGCCTCGAACTGTGGAAAGAGACTTCGACTTCAAACCGTGGGTGTCCTCCAGTTTTATGAGGTCTGGGGTGTCAAGATCTTTGACAAGGAAGTTCGATCCGGTCGACTGTAAGGTCATATGTAGTTTCTACCTTTTGGAGCATAGTTTGTTTTGATACAGTCGTAGTTCACGGTAGAAAGATGGCGCACATGGCTCCCCGGCATTGGGCCTGAGTTTGGATCAGCCTAGAGTGGTTGGGACAAAAGGATGCACACCAAGGTTTTTAGATGTGAACACTAGCCCGTGTGTAATTCATCAAGTGTCGTTTTCATCACTAGACTCTGTGTCGATGATAAGTGTTGGTCCTGATTTTTCAAATGGGACGAAATACCCCTGTTACCCCATAGATGAATGAAACTATTGCGAGGGTATGATATGATCCAACAACATATCCAACAACCTAGTTATTCTTTCTATTTCTCCATGCTTTTCACACCGTCGATGCGGTATCAATACCATACACAACTTCGTATGACCTGGATGTGTATATAGTATTTCTGGCTATTACATACAGCAGCACGGTTTGCTAGGGTCGCAATTCACGATGAAACATATCTTTTGGCGAAACATGTCTTGGGTATAGATAACTGAGCAATTTGTAGAGTGCGAGTAAAACGCGGTTCAGTTGCAGTAACCCTCCAGGGTAGCATCCACTGACTTGAATGAAACCCCTACCCACTGAGCACTTGAACCTCATGATACACGTCAAAATCATCATGCAAAGTCTAGGAGCTGCAGAACTACGTAGAAAGGGCATTTGTCCATCCCTGATTGCAATCATGAGATTAGAGTAGTAATTCTTGGATTTTTGACTATAGTGTTACTGTGTCATATAGCTCTTGCATCAATCACCAATTCTCGTCATCAGTTTCCAGACCCATATCAAGAGCAACTCCGTAACTTAATCATTTCGCCGTGCCTGAATCTAGGTTTGGTACAATTTACAAGTACACTACCCTGAAAAAAAAAAAAAAAAGGAAATCGCGTATAAACCCGGGGGTGAGAGAGCTGGTATCTAAACTAAAAGAGGTGTATTTACAGCCTGGAGATGATGGCGGCGGCGTACTCGTTGGTCTTGGCCTTGCCGCCGAGATCGCCAGTCAGGGCCTTACCCTCGGCGAGGGTATCAAAGATGGCGGACTCAATTCGAAGAGCGTGGTCGTTGAGACCCATGTGTCGAAGCATCATGATGGAGCTGAGGAGGAGGGCAGTAGGGTTGGCGAGGTTCTTGCCAGCAATATCGGGAGCGGAACCGTGGACGGCCTCGAAGATGGAGCACTCGTCACCGATGTTGCCGGAGGGAGTAAGACCCAGACCACCAATCAGACCGGCGCACATATCGGAGAGAATGTCACCGTAAAGGTTGGGCATGACGAGGACCTTGTCGTTGTAGGGGACAGGGTCAGTAACCATCTTGAGGCAGCTGTTGTCGAGGAGCTCGGCGTCAAACTCGATGCCGGGGAAGTCCTTGGCGACCTCCTGAGCAACCTTGAGGAAAAGACCGTCGGAAAGCTTCATGATGGTGGCCTTGTGAACGACGCGGACCTTCTTGCGGCCAATGGCCTCGGCGTGCTGGAAAGCGAATCGGAGGACACGCTCGGATGCCTCACGGGTGATGAGCTTGATGCTCTGGACGACGCCATCGACAACGATATGCTCAATGCCGGAGTATTCACCCTCGGTGTTCTCTCGGATCAGGACGGTGTTGACGTTGTCGTAGGGGGTCTCGTAGCCAGCGACAGAGCGGCAGGGTCGCAGGTTGGCGAAGAGGTTAAAGGTTCGTCGGAGGGTGAGGTTAAGAGAGACGTGACCCTTGCCAATGGGGGTCTGGAACGACATGTTAGCCATTCAACCATGGTATATGCGAAGGGTTTGAGCTCATATTGACGTACAGCGAGGGGACCCTTGAGGGCAATCTTGTTCTTCTTGATGTTGTCAATGGCGGCATCGGAGATAGCAGTCTTGCCGTCCTTGATGATAGGAGTGACGTCGACAGGCTCCCAAGAAATGGGGGTCTATAGGACATTGTGTTAGTATAAGCGTCTTTCGGTATGGCTTTTATAAGTGGGCGAGTTGTCATGACGAACCTTGGCGGCGGCGAAGATGTCCTTGACGGACTGAGCGATCTCAGGGCCGATGCCGTCACCCTCGATCAAGCTGACCAGGAAGTTACCCTACACATTGCGTTAGCGGTGCGTCAATTGCAATTGAGGCTATAGCGACAGCCAGGCAGAGGATCGTGTCGTGACTGAGCTATTTTATCTCGGCACCATGCTCGGCCCAGCCGAGCGCTAGGATCGCCCATAAGTTGTGTTATGAGGGAGCGCAAAACGTACCTTGGCGTCCTTGGTACCGTTGTACTTAGCAACTCGGTCGCCAGAGGTCGAGTAGCATCGGTTCTGTAGAGAAAACGTGAGCGAATGTTGGTATTGTGCCCAAAGACGCTGTGATAAATTTGGGCAGGTTGCGGTGGTGATCTCATACCAGGAAGATGGCGGCGCGGGGAGTAGCAGTGCGCAGGGCTTGCCTGGAAGCAGGAGTTCGGAGAGCTCGAATGGCCAGCATTTTGAAGATGAGCGATCAGAGAGACTACCTTGATACAGCTTAAGGAGGAGTAAGAATAAGGTAAGGCGAGGTTTGAAGAGAGGAGAGGGTATAATGGGAGAAGCGTGACGACAGGAAATAGAAAGAGAGGAAAGAATAACTCAGGTCAAGAAAACAACCTTTACCCAACCCAACCCCAAACCAAAAACCAAACCAAACCAAACCAGATCCAATCCGAATGGCCAATGCTGCTTTCATGGCAGTTGAGCCACACATTGACAGCCTGGACAGGCCCACTACTCACTGGAAACCACGGGCAATAGTGGGTGTACCAAGGCATTTGCGCCGCTTAGATCCACTATCATCCACTTTTTCGCGTCTTTTCCAGAGGTTCCCACAGGTTCCTGTCGGCTACAGCCTCGTATCCCGCGCGGACTTCCGCTTGCCAGTTTTTTTTGCACTTGCTCTGGCTCGCAATTCAAGGGCCTTCTCCGAGCAACGAGGGGCCGGTGGGCATCCGCAACAGTGATAGTAATCACGGCTTTAACTTACCTGTTTCGTGCATACCTCACCCAGTGATATTGTACGTTGTACGGATACAAGCCACAGGAATGCACGTCACAGATTGAACCTGACAAAGGATACCTCCATACGTATTAATATTTAATAGTTGCGCCACATCTCAAAAGCGCCACATTAAACCCCCCACAGTTCAATTGAAATTCAGCCACAACAGATGCTTGAGCTGTACATGTACCTTAGCTTCCAGCTCATACCTAGCATCAGATCTCTAAACAACTGCCATTTACACCAATGCGCCCAATAGGATAGGACTTGTACAACACATCGCGCAGCTTCAGCCCGAATCACAAATACATTTTCTCCGGTCCGCGAAAGAATTCTCCGCGACTTCGACAACCTGGTGTACATTAATTCGACCCATCGAGTATGCGACCGATCCCCTGATTGTCCTACCATTAGGCCACCATCACCAACACAATGGCCGATACCGAACGAACAATCCTTGACTTCTACCAGATTCCTACGCTTTATCCTACAGAGTGGCCGGCGGAGAAAGATTTGGAAGACCTCGACGGAGATGAAGAAGGGGAAAAGGGCGCCGCGTTGAAACGGAGACAGTCTCGCTACCAGGCGCTTGAGAGGGCCGTGAGCCAACGGAAGAGCAACATTCCCAGAGAGGATGACCAAGGAGGTGTTGGCAATATAGTACAGAAGGATGAGCCTGATCCGTTAGGAACTACAGACAGCGTTGTCAGAACCCTCAAGCATCTTGGCCTGCCCCTCCAAGATGACCACCGACTACGTATGTCCCCGCATCATGACTACCTATATCCCGAAGGCATGGGCTGACTGAACATAACTCTATCAGGCAATCGATTTCTTCTTTCTTCGACAACCTTCTCGCCAGCTTTGTTTCTCTCTCAAATGCACGCTACCGCCGACACTCGGAGTCTACTCACCGGTCTAGATGTCCTCTCACAGTCCATCGATCAGAAGTCCGCCTCACTCAAGGTTCTTGTTGAGACCAACTTTGAAAGATTCGTGAAAGCCAAAGCAACTATAGATAATGTCTATAAAGAGATGAAATATCGCGGAGCTGAACCACCCGACCCAAACAATCCAGGCCCTTCTAATGCAGCTCAACGTCGTAGCTTTCGGAATAGTGTCGTTGGTGGTGCTGGTTTAGGAATTAACAATCCCCTGACATCTCCCACCACTGATACGCGTAAGAAGAACGCGTTGACAAAGGAGAGCGAGTACGGTGTTTTGGGTATCAAGGGCCCTCTATTAGAGGTATCGGCAAAGGCTGAAGATGTTTGGGGACCTGCCCTGGGAGGAAGGGAAAAGGAAGAAAACCTCAAAACCGTTTCCAACCATCTAACTAGATTCAAAGATTACGTGGAGCTAAGCACTGCATTGGCTGACAGTATCAAACGAAAGGATTACGAATCGCTGGTCGACGAGTTCGGCAGGGCCAGAAAGATTGCGGACGAAGCGCGACAACTCACCGATGACATAGGGGACGAGACTCCAACAGAACCACAGCTATACCAGTTGTTGATAGCAGGTCGCATGTGGCATGACGTGGATCAGCAGATCCGCGCTTTCAAACGCGATATCTGGAAAAGGCTCGTTACTATGCACACAGCGTCCAAGGCAGATGGTGCAGCAGGTCGTTCCCAGGATCAGCATATGGAGCTCATTGGGTTGCTCTTGGAGCTTGGCGCCGACGACAACCCGATATGGGTATGGCTTTTGAGTCGATACGATCATCTCAAAGGCAAAATCCAATCGACCGCAGACCGCTCAAAGGTTGAGATCGAGGTGCTTCGTCGCAGGCTGGCCAGCAACGATAAGCCAAACCCGAATATAATTGCCGCGCATCTTCGATCCTTAGGACGACCAGTAGTTGAGGACAAGCCTCAGACATTTGATTCGCCTGAGGTTATCGAGCTTTGGGAGAAGATGCTGTTGTTTCTCCATAGTCTTCTGTCAAGTGAAGGCATCCTGGGTGAGGTAATAGAATTCTGGCAGACAGTACAAGGGTTCATAAATGGTTCTGCCCAGGCTGCCCTTCCTGTAGGATATCGTGGTGAGTCTCGGCATCATCATGAGCTATCACTACAGAGTGTCGCAGAATTACGAAAGGGAGCCGTGGAATTGGTAGACTTGCTTCGAGAGCACGCCTACTCTTTCTTCGTGGACGTGCCTCCCGAAGATGTCTCACTGCTGTTTTCGCCGCTTCCTACTACGCCTGCTCCGACAACGCCCCAGTCTGGGTCTCTGGTCTCACCACGAGACCCACGCTTCAATTTCGACCCTAACAACATGCCTCCTCCTTCGCCCAAGAGAGGCGAGGTCTGGGAGAAGCTGGCGTTTTGGCCCCCATGGTCCAACTCTATTAGCGGCGTACACTATCTGTCCAAGATGCTGACTTTAGTTGGTGCTGGAGCGGGTGACCTGGCATGCATTGAGCCAATCGAATCAGGCGAAGGCCAGGTGATCGATCGTCTCAGGGGTCTTGTTGGAGGCTCTCGAGAGCGCTGCGTTACAGCACTGTGTGCTGCATGGAACCGGGATGCTGAGAATATTAAGTATGTCGAGGACTGGCAACGCTCGGTTGAGATGGGTGACGTGACGCGTATGCCGTCTAGTTTTGCTGCCTTTGAGGGGGCAGTATTATCGGGCATGCAAAAGATTCTCTATATTCCTGATGCTATGTCAAGGTCAGGTTCGGGAGATATTGTCTTGCCGCCCCCAACCAAACTTCTTCAGATGGTTCGCAGCCAATATGTCACTACCTTGTACAAGGCCTTGAGTGGCATGGTTGAGAATGCCGAGCGATCTTTAAAGAAGACCGAGGACGACTGGTCAATCGACAGTGATGGATCGCTTGCATCAGCCGCAGTGCCTAGTATGGCAGGCAAGGGAGCGTTGGACTCAGGAGATAGGGTGAGTTTCTTATCACTAGTTCAAATGGCTTTTTACCATACTGACAAGTTTATGCAGAACATCCGTATGCTTATGACATTAAGTAATCTTTCCTCACTGCGGTCGCAAGTGGTGCCAAGTCTCAACTTACAGTTCGAAAATGCCTTTTCTGTCAAGTTGACAGATGAATCCAAGAAGATTCGCGAAGTTTTGGGCCAAATCCACGACCGGCTGTTTCAGTCTTACACAAAGCAATCGATTGAGAGACTTCGCGATGTCATCCAATCTGGTATCTCAGCCCCTGGCTGGGCTCCTGGTCAAGGGCAACGCACGCAAGCCGCTAAACCATACGTCTACGAGGCCCTACTCACTCTTGTTCTCGTCCATTCTCAGGTCTCTACTACAGCGCCAGCTCTTACTGTTGAGGTCTTGTCCTTCCTCCTCGAGCAAACATCTATCCAGCTCCTAGAAGCTTTCCGACGACGCCCACGCTATACCCTCGAAGCTCTGATGCAAGCAACACTCGACGTTGAGTTCGTTGCCCAAACCCTCAGCCACTATACTTCGGAGCGGGCTTCGGAGCTTCAGAGCCAGATCTACCAAGAACTCGATGCGCGCACAGACAACGAAGCACGCGCGCGTCTCCAGGGCGAGCTATCTGACATGCGCAACGTCCTCAAGCGACTGAGGGAGGCAAGCAAGAATGAATTTGCTTGCTTCAAGAAGCTAAAGAGGCCTGGCCATGGCCCTAGCAGGAATAACAGCGGTCTCTCCGGCATCTCAGTCTAGAAGGCTCTGGAGCCGCGTACTTCCAGCACGGCAAGCAAGCAAGAGAGGGAAGATGATAGCACCACTACATCAATGGACTCTAGAGGTTAAAACGGGTTCGGGAGCGAATGACCTGCTGCATTTGAGGACATATAGAAGCAAAGACCAATGATGAAGCGAAGTGATCATGATGAACTTTTCTGTTGCCACTCCACTCAACATCTGAATTCTCCTATGTCAAGAAAACCCTAAGGTATCTCGTTTTTTGTCTATGCCATAAACGCCTGATCTGAACCACAACCCCTGATTCCCGCCCTGTTTTTTTGTTTGCGTTTTCTCCGCCCTTCCATCAAGTCTTCGGCCATAACGTCCCATGGCTAATCATATACATGCGTCGTGGTATCAAAATTCATTTGCTTTTTCCGTCCAGTCATTAGCCATTAAAGGTATAGAATCAACATCATTTCCCCCATATTTGCTGTTGCTGAGTACACTGTTGTTTTGAGGTGCGAACAAGAGCTGCTTGCATCGACCTATTGAGATCGTTCAGGGTATGTTTGTGACGAGAAGATGAGAGCAGAACATCATCTCAAGAGATCGAGAGTCTGCTGGAGAGAACGGGGAGCCCTCTTGTCGGGAAAGGATGTTATCATCTGCAATTACAGATTAGTACAAGGTCCAGGGATAATATCAGGACACAATTACTCACAGTCTAGATCAATGTTTTGGAAATAAGCGTCCACTATAGGATCTTGTTCCGATGTAATCAGCTTGCCTGTCTCACCGCGAAGTGTTTGTGGCAATGCTTTTCGGATCGCCAGGAGCATCTTGAGCAGTCCCGCTAGGTTACCGCCCTGCTGTGTGAAGACACCAGGGTCTCGTTCTAGAGGCCACCCAGGACGGAGATGATCTTGTTCCCATGCCTTGAAAGCCCAGGTCGATTTCTCAAGACAGTTGAGGAAGATGACGGCTGTCAGGTACATCTTGAAGTTAACCTTTACTTTGCTATCCTGAAGTACACGGTGCATACCACTCAGCAGTGCCTTAGACGTGTTGTTGGCCTTTCGCTCAGCTGCCGCGTTCAGCTGCATGCAAAGAGTTGTGTAGATATCAGCGTCATTCTCGCTTTTGGCCTCCTGGATCCGTCTGGGTTCTTCATTCTTGTTGGCTGGTCGCTCAATAACGTTCCACTGCCTCTCGCGGTCGATGCTTTCTACAAGACCCCATAGCTCGAGAGATTTTCTGAGCAGGTCGTCTTCCGCCTCTTGCAATTGCTGAAGCGCAAGATCTAGAGTGACGCGCATGAATTTTGAGGGTTCCCTATCGATGAAAAGCTGGAAGACATCGCGCATGTAGGTCTCCACCTTGCCCGGTACATCTTCCTTGTCCTGATCGATCATGATGACCTGGAAGAACGAATCCTTGCTTCCTCGACTTTCTGCTAAAGACTCACTAGGCTCCAGCAATGCAACCAATGCCTCGAGAACAATGACTTTGCCTGTCTCGGGAAAGTGCGAGACTTCTATCATGGTACCATCGTGTGTCATGTTCAGCTGATTT
Source organism: Fusarium torulosum (assembly GCA_900312805.1). Taxonomy (NCBI): domain Eukaryota; kingdom Fungi; phylum Ascomycota; class Sordariomycetes; order Hypocreales; family Nectriaceae; genus Fusarium; species Fusarium torulosum. Next base: position 16,782 of record ONZP01000105.1, read on the forward strand.
TTCAAAAGGTTGATCCGGTTCTGGGATAGCACAACCTGTACTCCAGCCGAGTATAAATCGAGCTGCTCTTGGAGCCTTGTCCTTACGCAGCCAGTTCTCCATACCCTTGGCGCTAGTACCTTTCGGCAAGTATCACACGGCGTTCCCTTACCGCAGTTCTTGCGAAGGATTCTGCATCTGATACAGGCGCCAATCTTGCGGACCTCCTGGACTTCCTTACGGCGCGCAGCACTGAAGCGGGATCGAGCGTGGCGGGGCCGTCCATTGAGTTGCCCATCGCTTGTATCCATCCGGATACCACCTCTGTTCATTTGGATGGCTGGCGAAGGGTGCTCGTGCATAAGGGGAACTGGTGGAGCAGTCGCCAAGTATGTCATCTCGCCCCAAGGTTGCGAAATTCCATTATCAGGAGCCGTAACCGCGCTAGGTGATGTTTCCATTGGAGCCGGGATGTCCATAGGGGGTGGTGGTGTCGGGGTACCGCCATTTTCGTTAACGAGCTGTGGATCAAGGAGGGACGGGTTGAGTCTGGCAGTAGCAGCAACAGCAACTGATATGTTCGATACGTCGGGTGAAGCAACGCTGTTTGGCAGCAATGCTTGAAGTCGTTCTTCGGGCGACAGCTCGTCTCCGGGGAGCGATTGTTGAATCACGCCTGGTAAAGATTGTTAGTGTTTTCACATCACTTAAAGCTCGGATGACATACCCCTGTTTCCGTGCTGAGGCCGGGTCTCGTAGCTCACAGGCGGGTTATCAAGAGTGAACTGTTCGTGAAGCTCAAAACGATCCGTGACATGTTGAGCATCGGCAGGGTCGACGCTAGCTTGAACGCTCTGGGCACGGTTGTTCTCGTTAAGATCAACCTGCCGCGAGGCTTCAGCGAGTGTCTCGAGGGCGCTCCATCCTTGGGGGAGGTTAGGGACGTCTACAGACTGTCCGTTCGGCTGCGCTTCAGGGGGCGGTCGTTCGACAGGTGCTCGGGCATTCGTGATACCATGGAGTTCAAGGCAAGCTCGCATACGATCAGATTCGTTGATGGCGGGACATTTCTTGGTGATATGCGTGGTCAGGCTGTCTATCCTGCCTTTCGGAAAGTTCTCACCGCATTGCTTGCACGTGTGCGGATACCGGTTGCTGTTGTCGTTGAGCTTGGGGCCCCGGACGAAGTACTCAAGGATGAGGGGATTGGGCTTGCGGCCCATTGCGCGCTCCGAAGCGTCGTAAGCGCCTCACCCGCAACCGTATCCGTCAGGGTGTTCAGTGCGCTGATTCCACCAAATACCAACACTGGAAGTCCAGAAGACCTCGGAGCAAATGCAGGATTGAGAGCGTAGGGCTGGGATTTGGTGATGGGATTGTGCCGTGGCAGTGATTCTGCCTTTCCAGACCGACAAATTTCTCACACCGCCTGTGGTGTCGGACCTGTGGTTTATCCGGCCCGGGTGCTGATCTGTGCGCGAGCTATAGGTCGAAATCCTCCGAGGTTGAGTTATAGCTCGCCGTTATTCGTTAAGATCCAATGGCGGGGGACTCGAGTCCACCAAAAAAAAAAAAGTTGCACCCCGCGCTTCAGTTATCTTCTTAAGACCTTATCTGAGCACATACAAGGGTACAAATTACCATTGACATTGACTCTTCACAGTTCACAGTCACGCGTTGTAAAACGTTCAATTCAAAATGAAGAACATTCAGCGCCTTGAACTGCCAGCTGCGGCTGATATGCACGTTCATTTGCGTCAGGGCGAGTTGATGGACCTGGTGGTCCCTACTGTTCAACAGGGTGGAGTTGATACGGTATTCGTGTATGAATTCAGTGTCCTAGAACAAACCCGAATATACAAAGGCTAATAAAATGCAATAGTATGCCTAATCTTGTATGTTGTCTGTTGTGATTGCTATGTTTGAACAAGGAGAAAGTCTGAATGCGTTGGTTTATCAAATAACTGACCTGACTTATGTGTAGCTCCCTCCTCTCACTTCTGTCGAGCAGGTATGTATCTCGTAATTGCAATTTGACCAAGCACTTAAGCAAGTCAGAACTAATATTTCTTTTGTTACTAGGTGCTTGATTACAAGTCCAAGCTGACCGCCATTGCTCAAGATGTCAACTTCCTCATGTCACTCTATGTCAGTCCACTCCCACCCTATACGTGACCTGTCTCTAACTCGTTTAAGCTTCACCCTTCAGTGACTCCTGAAGTAATTGCTCAAGCTGCCGAGGCTGGGGTTACTGGTGTCAAGTTGTATCCTCAGGGTATGTTTGTTCGTCTCACATTCCAAGGATAAAGCACTTACATGATTTAGGTGTTACCACCAACTCAGAGAGCGGCGTTTCTGATATCACAGCATTCTATGATACCTTTGCTGCTATGGAGAAGCATGGAATTGGTAAGTATAATTAGATCCTCATTCTACATAGCCAAACCTCATGCTTGTATTCCCAGTTTTGAACATTCACGGAGAGGTTCTTGAGTCTCTTGCGCCGGCCGACACAACCTTGGAAGAAGCGTTCCTCCCTACCCTGAAGCAGCTCCACGACCGTTTCCCACAGCTGCGTATTGTGGTATGTCTATGCCAATGATGCAGTATTAATGACACGAGAGCTAACGTATGCATTGAAGCTTGAGCATTGTACCACTGCTGCCGCTGTGGAGGCTGTCAAAGCCTGTGGCCTTACTGTTGGTGGTACGACCTCCCAACCATCATCGTAACGGTGAATAGCCTAGACTGACCAACCGCATAGCGACTATCACCGCTCATCATCTTTACCTCACTTCCAACGAGGCCTGCTGCGATCCTTTCGCTTTCTGCAAGCCAATTCCCAAGAAGCCTACCGATAGAGATGCTCTTGTAAAGGCTGTAGTTAGCGGTAACCCCAAGTTCTTCTTGTAAGTCATTGAAAGCCCCTTACCGCTGAACCATAGTTCATGACTGACATGCCATAGTGGAAGCGACAGTGCTCCTCATCCTCTGCAGTCCAAGACCTCAGCAGAACAAGGTAAGGCGCCTGCGGGTGTGTTCACCCAGCCTTATGTGGTGCAGCTTGTCCTTCTTGGTCTTGAGGAAGCCATCGAGCGTGGCGTCATCACGGAAGATGAAGTCACACAAGAGAAGCTCGAGAACTTCTTCAGCCGTAACGGACGCCGCTTTTATAAGCTGCCCGAAACTTCCGGCAAAAAGATAATCTTGGAGAGGAAGGGCGAAAAGATCCCTACGAGTGTCAAGAGTGCCGATGGAAAGTCCGAGGTTGGTATCTCCAGACATGGTGCTGAGGTTTTCAGCTTGACTTGGGCTTAACTCGTGATTGTCGACTACAAATGGAGGTGAGGTATACAGCATGTGTAGAACCATAGACTTGCAGGTCCAAGAAGGAAAGCTTTTCTTTCGACCAAATAAGTCCATGCTATTCACGAGCGATGGTAAATTGATCAATGGCTCAGACCGTAAACAGAGTAGATATGTATCCGGACAACCATAACTCCATGCTATGCTCTCAAGTCCGAACGCAACTTAAACAGAGTGTATACAGTTTAAGAAAGCAGCACAACTATCTAGGTTCTTCATCACCTCCCCAAACATTCCGGAACTCATCCTCATCTACTCCGTAACTTGGAGAATGATATGAGACAGCAGGGGACTGTGGTTGATCTTGGCCGTTGTCGCCAACAGCTTCAGACTCGTCGTTCCTAGGACTTTCCTGTCCATCATGCCCACCAACTTGAGCACTTTCCACAGAAGCAGGAGGCTCCTTGTCTAGAGCCAATTCACGAGGATTTGGCTCTGCGTGCTTCACAACCTTCTTAGACTTCTTTTTCTTCTTGATCAGGACGACAGGCTCGGGCTGAGTCTCGGGCTGTGTTTGGGGCTGAGGTGTGCGTGAGGGCGCTTGTTCTCTGCTCTTTTGCTTGCCTTTATTGTTTGAGGGAGGGTACTCTGTCGCTGGTGACCTCACCGACGGACTGGCGTAAGCAGGAGAGCGCGTACCAAAGCTTCCAGGGGAACGATACCGCTCTCTCAATGGCTCACTTGCTGTGATAACAGGGTACTGCGAGTCGTTAGATGAGATATCTCTTTGAAGTCGAATTCACTCACATTCCAATCGCCGTATTCCAGTTGGCGCGCTTGTTCATACAGACGATCTTCATCAGCGTCTATTTCCGGCTCATCAAAAGTGTTATGTGTGTTTTCATTGATCTGATCAGGTCGATTGTCACTTGATTCACCATTTCCTCGAAGAAGAGGTGTTGTAGAGTTGACTTCTCCTGGCTTTGGAAGCCAGTACTTCCCCTTTCCACCACGCTCGTATCGCATACCCTCCTTGAGTCTCGCGAGACGGGATTTGGAATCTTCATGAGCCATCACCTTGTCGCCAGAGTCAAAGATTCTGTAACCGTAGGTGTCGCCTCGGAAAGTAAGTTTGGAGTCTTCGATGAGATCCCTCACGCCAAAGGCATCCTTGAAGGCATGTCTCAAGGGCATACGCGCGGATAGAATGCTGTTATCGGCAAAATCATGCCATGAAAAGGCATACCAATGGGCCACTGCGAAGATGGGCATCTCCACGCAGATAAGAGCGTCCTGGATAGCTGCTGCCAGGTTGTCTGAGGTGTATCCCTCAACATCATCAGGAATCGCACCCAGGAACACCAAAATCGACAAGAAGAAGCCTTGCCAGTAAGACGCAAAAATAATAAGCTTGATGCATAGGAATTTGGGAACCGGTCTGAAAGGTTTCAGATCTTGGTTCATACAAACCCAGAAAAGGCCGAGCGCATATAAACTAACAGTGACACTAATATTGTACACAATGCCGCTCCAAAGGTAGCCTGAGGTGAGGCCGATATAGCCTTCCTGATAGGTTCCGGTCGCTTTCATGATGATAGCAGATAGGGCAAGGATAGGCTTCAACCAAGCGTACTGAAGGATCCCGCGCTTGATGGATAAGAAGGTATGAGGGTCCGAGATATCGACTTTGGGAAGGACGTGGTTGAGTGGCCAAAGATGGTGCACTGGAGCTCGGCCGTGTGTCATGATAATGAGAGACCGCTCACCACTAAGGTAGTTGATGAGAAGCTGGAAGAAGGTATATATTGTAAAAGCTTCGTATATGTCGCGGACCGGATCGAGGAACGCGGCAGCTTTCAAAGAGACCATGCTAATCCATGATGCGATCGAGTATATGGGAACCATGACGAGGATTCTGACGACATATCGTTGTAGAAGAGGCTTGCGATAGTTTTTGGCTTGTAAAAGAATTGAGCTGTGAACGATGATTAGTTATGCGCATCCATCATGAGAGACGTGAATAGTGCATACATGACAGAAAATATTATCGCAATCACGGAAGCAAAGCCAGCAACCACCGTAGTGGCGTAAGTGAGCTTCTGACCGGTACCGCCATCGGACGTTATCTCGACGTAGTTGGCCATTGCTACACGAAAGTCGTAGCTCGTCGAGGTTGAAAGTGGGTATAGAAGCAAGCAATAGCTGGAATGTCCTAGCACATGACTGAAGGGTTTCGCAAGTTGTTCTGGACGAAGGAGATCTCGCTGGGAAAAGGTGACTAAAGACACGATATGCGAAAGTGAGTGTTGAGAGTACTCAAATCGCCCCGATGACGACGCTGGAAGCCTTGGGGAGAGTCAGTTGTCGCCTGGCCATGAAGTTGCGAATCAAGCTTGGTAGGTATTAAACCTATGCTGGGGCAGATGATGTATTCGCTGCTTTGAGTGTGGTACGTAACAGTGTGTCAGGAATGATAGCTCCGGGACGGCGTATTGTTCATGCGCACTCATAGACAGACGCCTGCCCATTTGGAGACCCTTTATCGAGACTAGCCGCTCAAGCTTGGTAAATTAATGGGAATGAGCTAAATGAAACTATTGATTGGGGAAGTAAGTGATCATATTTAAATAAATAAAAAAGTATCAGTTAACATGAGATATCAATCGCGAAGTCGGGTCTTTTACCCGAAACACCTGCAAGTCTTCCTCATGGCAAATGCATAGCCTCACTTATGTTGGCAGTGGTGAGCTAAGCTTGCCAAGGTCCAATATTAGGATGGACGGTAAGCTTTGATATGCGGGTACGGATGGAGTGAGGCGCTTTAACAGGCAGGACGCTAGAATCTTAATCTCAACCACTGAAGCGAGGTCATGGACAGTGGCTCCGCTATCCTGCATCCGCTATGCGACAGGGGATACGGATACACATTCACTAGGTAACCTTATGAGATGTGGTCCCGTCGCGAACTTTCAAGATTGGATGACCTGACTTGACTGTCTAACGCATGCAGCTCCTGACCGACTCAACATCAACAAGTCGATTTTTTTTCTTTATACCGGACAATTTACTTATGGCGCTTTACACAATATCCTAACACATACAGTGCTGCGAACCGATAGTCGCTAGAATTATAATGCGACTCACCTCTCTATCTTCGAGTCGAGTTCCTTGAGCTCCGTCGAGTCCATCCCAACATGAATATCACCATGCCGGACTTGGACCATGCGGTTGCGGTTGCAACCAGGGCTGTCGAGGAGAACCCTCAATTCAATTAGTATGCTGCTTCCTAACATTCTTCATATTTGGCTCACATCTGACTGGAGTAATTCAATAGTAAATTCCTCATCTTTATGGCCTTGTGCTGTGTCCTAGCTATCTTCTTCCTCCTCTATTTCAACCGAGTCTTTGCGTCGATCATAACCTATGCTCTCCGAGCCTATACATGGCACCACTACCGAGTCTACATAGATGTGAAAGCCATACAAATATCACTCCTTGGTGGCAGAGTCTTCTTTACAGGGTTACGATACCATGGCGAGAACGAAACGTTTATGGTCCAGCATGGCTACATAACATGGCGATATTGGCTTCGGCGAGTTAGGGATGCAGACATCATCGATGCTCGACGATCTAAAAAACCCTCCACGGATGCTACGCCGACTAGCAACATAAAGAACGCGGAACTTCCATGCCGTATTCAGGTAGATCTCATTGGTTTGGAATGGTTCGTGTACAACCGTAGCCCAGCATATGATGGTATATTGGCGGGCCTTACTGAGACCCCTGAGCCGGATTCTCGCTCGAGTGGAGTATCGGAAAAGGAAGAGGCAAATGTACGGTCCCGAGGGCACAAAAAAGAGAGGGATTCCACGACGGGCGACGAGAAAGGAGCAGATGCGAAGCAGGAGTTCGGTGAGCGAGCCAAATATATGTTCCGGCGCACGACAACAGGCTTTGGAAGCGGTGGAGATGACGAGAATACCAAAGCCGATAAACCCGAGCTACCCTTCATGCTTCGACTACTTCCTGTACACATCCGATGCCAAAAAGCTGCTGCTGTTATAGGCAATGAGAACACGAAGGCCATCCTGGTTGCTAAAGCCGACTCCCTAGACGTGGAAGTAGACGCTTCAGAAACTACCACACCTGATCCATATCGACAAACTTTCAAGGTTCAATTCCAACATCCGGTTATCGAGATGAAGGAAAACGAGGATTTCAAGGAGGACCAGGTCACTCGGGCGACAAGAGATCGCGATAACACCCAGAGCCAGGAGGCGGCATCTAAGCGATCACTATTTCGTCACCATCGTCGGAAAGCTGTTAATTCGTTGCGGAACTTGGTCCCTTACTGGCGACGCTCCGTTGAATCCTTCTCGACGGATTCACGGACTGCCATGAACACCGCCACGTCGCAAGTTCCCGGGGCGAATCAATGGCAGGGTTTGACTCGGTATTTGGATGATCGTGATCGAGACGATAGAGCTCGTTGGGCATCTGTCGAATATGCTGCCGTGCCAACCATTCTTGACAGCCCCGAAGCTATACTCACAGTATTCTGGGATGCAGTAGGAAAGGTTCCAGATCAAAGCCGTTATGGGGGCACAAAGGCATTTCCATTGAGTATTAATGGAGACGAACCTCCTGCATGGGGTATGTCATTTTCCATCAAAGGAGGAACGATGAATTACGGCCCCTGGGCAGATCGCCAAAGAGCGGACCTGCAGCGATTCTTCTTCCCTTCACTCTGCAAGGATGCTATACCAGCCAAGCCATTAAAGCCAGGAGACTGGAGAGTTGCCACGACGTTCCAGCTTTATATCGAGATGGATGATGCAGTTACGTTGAGAGTGCCCGTCAGGGAAGAGTCCAAGAACTGGCGCTGGCGTGGCAAGGAGCCTCCGATGCGACACACGAAACCTCCCACCAAACGAAAGCAAAGAAACAGAGCCAAGAAGAACAACAAAGGAGACGCTACCCAAGAACGGCCAGGGGGGTGGCTGGAAGTGAAGCTTCCAGCCAACTCTTCAGTCAAGTTCAACATGGACATGTTGGCTAGCTCTACGGGCTATACGTCCAAACTTGATGTTGATTTGCCAGGTTCTGAGCTTTGGAGTAGTGTGAACCACGATCTCTTATGGCGATCTGGTGCTCAGAGGATATCGTGTGACATGTCGAACCCACTATCATGGAACTCGCTCAGGAATTGGTACTTCAACATCACCAGCTCGAAGATGGAGCTTTTCATGCTGAGAGACCACATCTTCCTCATCACAGATTTGGTCGACGACTGGACTACTGGACCACCTGCTGACTATCTGGTTTTTGTGCCCTTCAAGTATCATCTCAATCTTAGCCTGAAATCTTTACAGGTTTACCTCAACGTTAACGAAGCCAACATTATTGATAAAGCGACGGTCATCGAGGACAACACTTATCTCATTCTTTCCAGCCCTTGCTTGACCGCCGAGTCATGCATCCCTGCCGACACCTTTCGACCGAGCAAGAATGCCATCCCTTTTGATGTTCGTGCTGACCAGTTGGATATGGCGCTTCAAGTCCCTTTGTGGAATACACAGGCTGCATTCCTCTCTTCCAAGCAATTGGGCCACATCGAAGGTCTTGTGATAGACGGAAGTTATAATTACAATGCCACAACATCGACAGCGAATACGGATACTCTGATCCTCAATGTCCGTGGTCAATCGCCTTACATCTATCTATACGGGTTCCTCGTCCGATACGTTATCCTGCTCAAAGACAACTACTTCGGAGAGTTTGTACACTTCAGAACGCTGGATGAATACCAAAATCAGCTGCAGTTGAAGAAGAAGAATCCAGATGCGGATGTGGTGACACAGCCTCCTCCTAAGAAATCCAACGACATGGATGTTATTCTTGGGCTGCGGATTGAAGATCTTAAAATGATGCTCCCAACGAATCTTTACTCGGCCGAGCGCTATGTTGAGGGCGAGCTGGCCAGTGTCTCTGTTGACTTACGATTTACCAACTATTTCATGGAAGTTGAGGTGGAGGTCAGTCCCGTGAGTCTGTCACTAGGATGCAGTGAGAGTGCTATGAATTCACCTGGCATGTCTTCGTCGAACACCCAGCTCTTCATTGACGGTCTACGGATATTCGGCCACAAACTCTTTGGACTTCCACCCTCTGAGCCGGCCTATGTCTGTAACTGGGATGTCGCTGTAGGTAGTATCGCAGGAGAGTGCACATCCGAATTTCTCGTTGCGGTGGCAAAGGGCGGCAAAGCCCTGGCCTTTTGTTTTGATGACGTTGAGAATGCACTTGTGCCATACTCATCGCTCATCTTTTACGACGTCACATTTGCTCGAGTTGCTGTGGAATCCATCCAAGTTTGGCTACATGTTGACGAAGCTGCTTTCCTCGTGTCAACGGATGCTATCGATGTATCCTTTAATGATTGGGCGAGGTCTCATTATTCAAAACGTGCAGACATTGTTGTGCCGAACATCCAAGTTTCATGTGTCAATGCAGAGTCAGCGGGAAGACAAAAGTCCAGATATCAGCACCCTATGGAAACAGATGCCCATTTCCAAACAACCATCCGCCTCGCTGTTATTGGACGTAAGTTCAAATTCAGTGAAGAGAGAAGGATCCAGCAGGAATTGGTTCAGAGGGAAGATCAGCGTACACATCGAGTCGACTTTCTCCTTTTGCCGCAATATGTGGATGAGCTTGTGCCTGAGCTGGTGGACCCTCCAGCTCAATGCGCACCTCAGCCGCCTCGACCAGCCGTGGGATTGACGGATGAGATGGATAATGTTTCACGCAAGACGATTGCCTCACGTCAGTCGCGTGGCTTGAGTCACAAATCCTCATTCCTTTCCCTTGCCGAATCTAGCAGTGGCAGCGTTGTGCTTGGGCAGAGTCAACACAGGGCTCGATCTAGATCCAAACAGCGGGACTTCCTAGGAGTTAGGTCCTCTCTAGCAGATAAGCGTCAGTCTTTACGATCAAAAGGTTCATTTGGATCTCATCGCTCATTTAACGACTATGCTACTAAGGACGATGTTGCTCATTCTTCGGTGGCATTTTCCAGTCAATATGTTTCGCCTCAATTTCCACTCTATGGGTTGCGGCCAAATACTCACGAATTACCTTTCCCGAGTATTGAAGAAGGCGAAGAAGACGACGGATTCGACACGATTAGCATAGGACTGGATGATATCGACCCCAATGGTTTGGGCGAGGATCATCCTTATATGAGTGCTATAGTCGAGTTTCCATCTGGCATGTCTGCTTTCGTTAACCCGTCGGCATTGCGTTACGCTGCCTCTCTACTTGACGCCTTGCAACCGAACGAACCAGAAGACTTGTTAGACGTCTTTCAGGTTGATGCCATGACCCAAATCTTCGATCTTCAAAAAGAACGAGAAACAAAAGGCCAAATCAAAGACTTTATGGTTCGGATACCAAATGCTTCATTTAGACTTCTCAGCTCGACTGGCGAGGACTCTTCTGGGTATGCTCAGGAGGAGCAGGATCAATACGATCTCACTATTTCGAAGGTGTCTCTGATGACGCGGACTACCACCAACTGGGATGACCCCTTTCGAGAGGAGACACGACATTCACGCACATCGCTTCAGCTGCGCCTAGGCTCAGCAGAAGTTTCTGCATCTGAACGCAAACCGTCTTTTCAAGAACCCCAACCTGCTGTAATGGCACAGATCGAGGATGTGACTGTATCCATAGGCGAGAAAGACGTTAGGTTTGTCGATGCAGATATTGGATCTATTGTTGGAAGTACTGCTTCAGGCAAGATAGAATATCTTGCCTCTCTCATCCATCGCACTGGCCTCGTTGCGTCTGACCTTGGACATGTTTTCTCAGAAACGCTAACGAAGCATGACAATCGTCACAAGTATTTTACATACCTCCTTCTTGAGCAGGGCGAGCCAATCAACGACCCATCCTTTCTGGTCCGGCCTTCTGCTGTGCTTCGATCCGCAGACGACCATCTCCGTACATCTGATTCTTGGAAATTGGCCATGCGACTTCGTCAGATTTGGACCGCTATGGAGCCACAATCCAAGTCTCAAATCATTCAGCGGTGCTTCAATGCTACTCCTGACATCCCAGTGGATGCTACAAATTATGTAGTGGCTGCATTAGAGAAGTGGCGCGGCTGGGACATGGAGGATTTGACAAGTGCGTTCCTCTTGACCAATGTCTTTGGGCGACTCAAGGAAACAGACACAGCCCCTGATCAGCTCCCTCTTCTTGGCGCCTGCAGACTTGCAGAGCTACAACTTGTTCTCGACCCCGGACCAAAACAGAACAAGATTGGCTTTGTCGATCTTGCTGCGAGAATTGACCAGCAAATGCACGAGGTCGAATTCGTAAGTGAGGCACCTGGTGCCCCTTTTACGACTTTGAACATTTCATGTGCAGAGGCTGGAGTCAACCTAAACTGGGAATTATGTGAGCTCGCTGAAGAAGTTTTACAACTTTACAGTAAGAACCAGAGCCAAACCCAACCGTCGGCAGTTATCCCAAAACCCCAACGTTCGGCAAACCCCAATCCCTCTTCTTGGCCTCCTGTTCATGTGGTAATGGAGTTGACGAAAGGAGCAATTGAACTCGAGACCATCAATCTCAAGGCAAGGACACTAAGTCATGGATTAAAACTGTCTTTGCTTCACCAGTCTAACCTGAATGCCTCGAGTGCTATGAGCCTCATGCTTAATTGTAACGCTATCACTTCAGCGATTCACAGTAACTCCCATTCGCTTGGCATGACGCAGTTGAAATATCCAAGCATCTTTATATCTCATGAGCTACAAAAGACCGAAACCACATCAAGCCACACAATCAAAGCCAGCGCGGGCAGTCGAAACCTGGCTTTCGCGGTGAAGGAAGATCCCATTGGGCTTATGGAAGTATTCGATCGCCTCCTTAGCGATGAGATCCAGACGGTCTACGGTTTGAAGACTCAGCTTGCCAGTTTGTCGAAGCCCAAGCCTGACGACCAACAAAGGAAGATTTCAGATCGCCTCTCAAGCGTGAAATTCAATCTTGCCATGTTCTTGGATGAATACAGTATTACTATACCTTGCCTCCAGTCTCTTACATATAAAATCACCGGAACTGTGGCTCGAGCAGCGGCAGCGGCCAATTTCGGAAAAGAGATCATCTTCGACTTCGATGTCAAAGAGAACTATCATGAAATGCAGATCAATGTTAGGAATAAGCCTCGAAGCATTTCTCTCTTCCAAATCCCCCCAACCAATGGCCGCATTACAAGCCACATGGGCCAGACAGAACATCAAATCAACGTTCTCTCCTCCTTGGAAATTGTTCAGTTAGACGCATCTGCTGTCTACAGTCTCCTCGCTGCTCTTAACAGGCCCCAAATATCAAGTGCTGTTCAAGAGTTGCAGCAGCAAACCAAGATGATTGAGGATCGAATTACCGAGATCTTTGGTTCAGAGGAGAGCGGAACTCCCAAAACAGCGTCTGAGCCTACCCAGTCAGATCACGCGAGCTTAAGAGTCGTGTACAATGTTCATCTGACGTTAGCTGGCCTCCAAGTCTTTGCTAAGACGTCCCTCAAGTCAGAGGCCGAACCAATGGCCCAGGTGCTGTTCTCTTTAGACAGAGCTCATTTGCACGCGTCCAACCGACACGAAGCACATGGCCCTATTCTCAAATATCCGGAGATTCATCTCAACTTGAGTCACATTGGTCTTGATATTCGTAGAGGTCGCGAGGGCTCTATGCGATCTTGTGGAAATCTGGGTGTTGGTGTGGAAGTGTCCGCTAGCTCAAGTCTAGCTGAGGATGGCAAGGAAGACTGGGCGTTTAACTTCACGAGTGATGACTTTGAATGCAACCTGGCCCCTGAAACCATTTCGACCGTCGTTGACGTTCTTGGTTACATGGGAGAGAAGATCAAGGATCTGGATACTTCTCACGAATTGGATTACCTGAGAAAACTAAGACAATCAAAGCCCAAGATCATCATCAATGGCGACGAAGACCCGGAAGAAGTCGACATCATCGACTCGGTTCTTGCGTCTGTACAATATCAATTTGAGCTCAGGAACATTCGTGTCCGTTGGAGTGTTGCAGACAGCGTTACCGACGAGTCAAGTTCAAAGGAGGATCTTGTCTTGTCTGTCAAACTCTTCGAGTTTGGTACAAGAACCAGACGATCTGCCCGCCTGTCGATTGAGAACTTCCAGATTCAGATGGTACCACTTGGTGGGGACATGAATGTTCGTTCACTTCACTCAGCACTATTGCCCGTGATCACATTCAATATTGCGTACATGTCGACTGCGTCTGCGCGAAGGATGGCGTTCCAAGCTGTCGGTGAATCTCTAGACCTCCGATTGACGTCTGCATTCATCGTGCCGGCTGCTCATTTGGCTGAATCGATCACGCTGTCACTGAACAACATTGCGCAAGCATCAACGCAATGGAACACTGCGGTCACAACTGAGAAGAAGCCAAACGAAGAGCCAAAGTCACAACCTCAGCGAAGTATCTTTGGAAACAAAAGATTGGAAAGTCTCCTCATTGATGCAGACTTTGCTGGTGCAGTTGTCTACATCGCTAGCAAGAGATCATTGGACACTTCAGCAAAGGCTTTGGGACGCCATTCACTCGCAGGCAAATACGGCCAATTCAACAGCGATGATTCGGGAAGTGGAACTGTTCTACGCAGTCCTGGTCTGGCTTGGAAGATTGAATATCGCGACGATGCTCAAGACGACCCATCTCTTTATGGAGAGATCAAGGTCGATGCCTCCAGCAACATTCTGTACCCTTCTGTTGTACCACTGGTTATGGACATGTTATCAAGTGTGAAGCAGGTTGTCAAGGATGACGAGGAAAGCGAGCTGTCGAATGAGAAAGAAAAATCCAAGCCTGCCCCCAACAAGCCTGTAGAAGGTGATAATATCATCACTGCGGACCCGAGTGCTTTGTTGGGCCGCCTCAAACTCAACCTCGGCCTGAGGATTTGCAGACAAGAGTTCTCTTTGAGCTGCCAACCCATTGCCCGTGTCGCCGCCACAGCATGCTTCGACAATATCTACTTTACTGTCAATACGGTCAGATCTCTTGAACAAGGAAACTTCTTTGCGATTTCAGGAGACTTTACCAAGCTTCATGCTTCGGTCCAGCACGTGTATTCGCGCGAGTCGACTGCAAGCTTCGAGCTTGATTCCATCACGTTATCGTTCATGAACAGCAAGCATGTGAGCGGCACCAGCGGAGTGTCCGCCATCATCAATGTGAGTCCTATGGTTGTTTCTATCAATGCCAAGCAAGCACAGGATTTCTTGCTGTTCCGTGAGATTTGGTATCCAAGCGAGCTGCGTTCCGCCACTGCGGTTCCAGTTGCGAAGATGCCGACTGAGACATCTCAGAGTGGGCATCTCGTGCAACGATATCAACAAGTCGCAGCAACTGCAGCGTTCCCATGGACAGCGACCATCTCAATTGCCGCTTTGGATGTCACCATCGATCTTGGACAAGCCATCGGCAAATCTGCCTTTGCTATCAAGAAGTTTTGGGTATCATCTAAAAAGACCTCCGATTGGGAGCAAAACCTCTGTCTTGGTTTTGACAAGATTGGAGTTGATTGTACAGGGCGATTGAGTGGGTTTGTTGCTCTGCAGGATTTCCGCCTTCGCACCTCTATCCAGTGGCCGAAGCGAGAAGAGGCTCTCAATGAAACACCCATGATTCAAGCGTCTATAAGTTTCAACGCGTTCCGGGTCAAGGCCGCTTTTGACTACCAAGCCTTCCTGGTTGCCGACATTACGTCACTCGAATTTCTCATGTACAACGTACGTGAATCTCGTGATGGTAGTGGAGATAGATTGGTCGCCATCTTTGATGGCGACTCGGTTCAAATCTTTGGAACAACAACCTCAGCAGCTCAAGGTATAGCATTATGGCAAGCTTTCCAGAAGCTCATACAAGAAAGGCGAGAGAGCTTCCAAAGTTCATTGAAGGAGATTGAGAAGTTCACGAAGCGGAGGTCAATGTCAACGTCTCGAAGCATAGCGCCTCAAATCGACCCAACACCAAAGTTAAAGGAGGAGGACACACTTTCAAAGTCACCAATTTCACTTGACACAGACGTCGTGGTGACGCTCAAGGCACTAAATCTGGGCGTTTTCCCCAGTACATTTTCGGACCACCAAGTGTTCAAGGTGGAGGCTCTTAACGCATACGCTCGTTTTGCTGCTAGCATGGAGCAGAGACGCATCCATAGTATATTGAGGATGACTTTGGGTCAGCTTCGAATCGGTCTTGCCGGAGTTCGCAACGTAGAAGCGCCCAAGACTTTGAGTGAGATCTCTGTCGACGATGTTGTTCAACGCGCAACAGGGTCGAGAGGAGGTACCATCCTCAATGTTCCCCAGGTCTCCGCAGTGATGGAGACATGGCAGAAGCCACGAGCAAACGAGATTAGCTACATTTTCAAGAGTGCATTCGAAGGGAAGGTGGAGGTAGGATGGAATTTCTCGCGTGTGAGCTACATTCGTGGCATGTTTGCGAACCATGCAAAGGCACTTGAGCAAGTCTGGGGCAAGGAACTACCCCTTACTGCAGTCAAGATCAGAGGAGTGCCAGGAGCGGGAGAGACAGACGGCGAACAGCAAAAGATTACGGCCGAAATCGACGTTCCCATGTCAAAGTACGACTATGTGGCCTTGGAGCCACCCATCATCGAGACACCACAGCTCCGCGATATGGGTGAAGCCACGCCACCACTGGAATGGATTGGTCTTCACCGTGATCGGCTGCCGAACTTGACACATCAAATTGTCATTGTAGCACTACTGGAGTTGGCCGGCGAGGTCGAAGATGCATACGCCCGTATCTTGGGCTCATCGTGAAATCGGTCATGATGATGGTGAAGAATAGTATTCGAGTAACTGAGCGGCGAGTGAGTCATTCGGCAATAGTAAGCAGAGCATGATGAGCAAGCGAGGCGTTTTGGAACATATTGCATCACGGTTTTGTTTCGGGAAGTTTGCTTGGGAATAGGTGCATAGATCTATATGCCCTTGGAAGCGGTTTAATGTTAGTTACATAGTTTGGATACCGGCATGGTAATAAACACAGCTTGCTAGTAATAGCTATCAACTGAGCTAGCTTATTATTGAATCAAGATGAGCCTAATTGGACGTACAAGAAAAAATTGGGCATATTCAAGCTTGGTATGAAATCAAACGGCCTTGATCACGCCAAGAGTGATGGAACAGGTGCAAAGGTATTTGTGTCTAGCAGGTCAAATTTGTTGCGGTATTTTTGTTGCCTTCTTTTTCTTTTCTTTCTTTTTCACTCAGCAGGATGGGTGTCACTGTAACATGTTTTGAGGCTGGACAAACAGCTTGACTAGGAAGGTCTGCAGTCTGATATCAAATCCAACATAGTCTAGATTTTCCATGTGTTCCCATTGGGTATTTCGAGCTCAGACGGAGCTGACGGTCTCAAGAGCCGGAAGAGCTTGTGAAATCCTCCAATGAAAAGCTCTGTAGGAAACTCTTACGAGGAATCAGCCTTTGCCTGGTGGTCCGAGGTTGCCAGGTGATGATGGATGCGGATGGTACAAGAGGGGATCTACCAAGAAAGTATCGACATGGGCAATCTCCACTGAAGAAGTACAAGGACAAGATGGTTGTGGATTGTACAGTGTTAGTTGAGTACCTAGTACGCATCGTCTGGATGTTACGGGCGAAGAGGGGTTTTGTTTTGTGTGGGAGAGAGCTCTCCTCAGCTCAAGCTACAGCCCACTTCGGATATTTGCATCCTAAAGTGGTTACATATGAACGATGAAGAGCAGTCAAAGTTGAAGCAGTAAAAAAGAGACAACCAACTTGAGAAGAGCGTTTGTCTCATATTGGAAACATATGCGTAGTCTACTTACTGTGATAACGATAATAACTGCACACAGACAGTTTGTAAATACATGCACGTCATAGAGAGTCGCTCATCACCGACTTGAGCGTACCTAGAGGCTAGAGGAGGGGAAAGACTTGGTTTCAAAGCTGGGCCCACGCCTGGGACAATCCCCCTCCATCCATGTTTGAATGTCATGGCATGGACAAATTGTGAGTGCCTGCGCTTTTTCTGATAAAACTTCTCTGCCCATTTTGGGGCACAATATCAGAGATGAACTATTTCTTGGGTGAGACGGCAAAGACTCATATCAATATGATGATATCAATAATATTAACATCCATCATGAGTATGAGTATGAGCATAAACGTCAAGGAGGGGGAGGGGCACATTTCTCGGTGGGTGACTAAGACAGGCAACTCTCACTGAAAATCATCCAATGCCCAGGGTTGCTGCCCTCATCTGTGCGGCAAACAGAGAAGTGGCAATTGATCGATACCTAGTGCCTAAGCTCAGCAGGCCACCTCGAACTTTTAGCGGACTCGTCGTCCTGTCGTGATCCAACGTCCCAACCCAACCCCTCCAAGAGGGCCTGGAGCGTCTGTTCCTTCAGCGGCTTGCAGAAATGAGAAAACATGTGTGCAGCGGGGTTCTCTCGGGAGCTGCTTTCTCGGCCTGCCCCACCAAAAACTCGAGAAAAAAAACCCACTGTCCACTGCCCAAATTTTTTTCACCCTGGCCTCCCTGCCTTTCTAGTGGGTACACTCCCCCCCGCTCAGTGGGTGCAAGGTGGGCTGGTGCCCGTAGCCGTAGCCGTAGGCGTCTCGCGTCTCGCCGAATGAATCTTCGAGCCCAAAGCCCAAACCAAAACCAAAACCGAACCTTACCTACCTCTCTCCTCCCCTTCCCTTTTACCTTACTCCTCCCCGCTCAGTTTTTTTCTCTTCCTTTTTTCCCTCCTCCAAATCTTCTTTCGCCAAAAGGGACGCATAAAGAGTGACAGTGGTTCTTTTTCGGAACTGTCTCTCTTACATCGTCACTTGAATCGTTGCCATCTTCTCGACGGCAATCGCTTCTTGCTTCTTCCCTTTTTTCTGCGGCTCAGATCGCGGGGTGAAAACTTCAACCCCGCTCTGTTCCCACATTCACAACTTCGACTTTGACAAACACACATAGTCAGGTTATCCAGACAATACCGCCAAGATGGTTAAGTGAGTAGCATATATCATTATCATCATCATCAACATCACCACCACCACCACTGCTTTCAGATTCTCTACATCAGCATCACCATATTCCCCATCCAGCTTCACTCTACCCCGCTCGGATTTAAGCCACACTTCCTCCATGACCATGAGCTGACCGCGATGCCTTCACCACAAACAGCTTCACGATCGACGAGATCCGTAAGCTTATGGACAAGCCTACCAATGTCCGTAACATGTCCGTTATTGCTCACGTCGACCACGGCAAGTCTACCCTGACCGATTCTCTTCTCGCCAAGGCTGGTATCATTTCCACTGCCAAGGCTGGAGATGCCCGAGCCACCGATACTCGTGCCGACGAACAGGAGCGTGGTATCACCATCAAGTCTACTGCCATCTCTCTGTACGGTCAGCTTGGTGAGGACGACGATGTTGCCGACATTGTTGGCCAGAAGACCGACGGAAAGGACTTCTTGATCAACCTCATTGACTCTCCCGGTCACGTTGATTTCTCTTCCGAAGTTACCGCTGCTCTCCGTGTCACTGATGGTGCCCTCGTTGTCGTCGACACCGTCGAGGGTGTCTGTGTCCAGACCGAGACTGTCCTGCGACAGGCCCTTGGTGAGCGCATCAAGCCCGTCATCATCATCAACAAGGTCGATCGTGCTCTTCTCGAGCTTCAGGTCTCCAAGGAGGATCTTTACCAGTCCTTCTCCCGAACCATCGAGTCTGTCAACGTCATCATCTCTACCTACCTTGACAAGTCCATTGGTGACATCCAGGTCTACCCCGACAAGGGTACCGTTGCCTTCGGTTCCGGTCTGCACGGCTGGGCTTTCACCATCCGCCAGTTCGCTGTCCGATACGCCAAGAAGTTCGGTGTTGACAAGAACAAGATGATGGAGCGTCTCTGGGGCGACAACTACTTCAACCCTAAGACCAAGAAGTGGACCAAGAACGGCACCTACGAGGGTAAGCAGCTCGAGCGTGCCTTCAACCAGTTCATCCTCGACCCCATCTTCAAGATCTTCGCTTCCGTCATGAACTTCAAGAAGGAGGAGGTCACCACTCTCCTTGAGAAGCTCGACCTCAAGCTCTCCGCTGAGGACCGTGAGAAGGAGGGCAAGCAGCTCCTCAAGGCTGTCATGCGAACTTTCCTTCCCGCCGCCGACTCTCTCCTCGAGATGATGATTCTCCACCTTCCTTCTCCCCAGACTGCCCAGCGATACCGTGTTGAGACTCTCTACGAGGGTCCCGCTGACGACGAGGCCGCCATTGGTATCCGTGACTGTGATCCCAAGGGTCCCCTCATGCTTTACGTCTCCAAGATGGTGCCTACCTCCGATAAGGGTCGATTCTACGCCTTCGGTCGTGTCTTCTCCGGTACCGTTCGATCCGGTCTCAAGGTCCGCATCCAGGGCCCCAACTACGTCCCTGGAAAGAAGGACGATCTCTTCATCAAGGCTATCCAGCGTACCGTCCTGATGATGGGTGGCAAGGTCGAGCCCATCGACGACATGCCTGCCGGTAACATTGTCGGTCTGGTCGGTATCGATCAGTTCCTTCTCAAGTCTGGTACCCTCACCACCAGCGAGACCGCCCACAACCTCAAGGTTATGAAGTTCTCCGTCTCCCCCGTCGTCCAGCGTTCCGTCCAGGTCAAGAACGCCCAGGATCTCCCCAAGCTTGTTGAGGGTCTCAAGCGTCTCTCCAAGTCCGATCCTTGTGTCCTGACCATGACCTCCGAGTCTGGTGAGCACGTTGTCGCCGGTGCCGGTGAGCTGCATCTCGAGATTTGTCTCAAGGATCTTGAGGAGGATCACGCCGGTGTTCCTCTGATCATCTCCGACCCCGTCGTCCAGTACCGTGAGACCGTTACTGCCAAGTCCAGCATCACTGCTCTGTCTAAGTCTCCCAACAAGCACAACCGTCTGTACATGGTTGCTGAGCCTATCGAGGAGGAGCTTGCTCTTGCCATCGAGAGTGGCAAGGTCAGCGCCCGTGACGATTTCAAGGCTCGTGCCCGTGTCCTTGCCGACGACTTCGGCTGGGACGTCACCGACGCCCGAAAGATCTGGACCTTCGGTCCTGACGGCACTGGTGCTAACCTGTTGGTCGACCAGACCAAGGCCGTCCAGTACCTCAACGAAATCAAGGATTCCGTTGTCTCCGGTTTCCAGTGGGCTACCCGTGAGGGTCCCGTTGCTGAGGAGCCCATGCGAGCGTGCCGCTTCAACGTCCTCGACGTTACCCTCCACGCTGATGCCATTCACCGTGGTGGTGGTCAGATCATCCCCACTGCCCGCCGTGTCCTGTACGCCGCCGCTCTTCTCGCCGAGCCTGCTCTCATGGAGCCCGTCTACCTCGTCGAGATTCAGGTCCCCGAGAACGCCATGGGTGGTGTTTACGGTGTCCTTACCCGACGACGTGGTCACGTTTTTGCCGAGGAGCAACGACCTGGTACTCCTCTTTTCAACATCAAGGCTTACCTCCCCATTCTCGAGTCTTTCGGCTTCAACGGAGATCTCCGACAGGCCACTTCCGGACAGGCTTTCCCCCAGTCCGTCTTCGACCATTGGCAGATCCTTCCCGGTGGCTCTCCTCTCGACTCCACCACCAAGGTCGGACAGGTCGTCACCACCATGCGAAAGCGCAAGGGTGTCAAGGAGATCGTCCCTGGTGTCGAGAACGTAAGTGTAACCCCAGTCACGATTGACGGGACATATTTGCTAACCTATGATGATAGTACTACGACAAGCTATAAACGGCTTTTTTTTAATGTGCCGAACGAACCACGAAGCGTGCCGCAAAGGACACGCAAGATTAATCGGCTGGTAACGAAGATTTGGGATGCATGTCAAATCCCATGGAGGACCTCCTTCATTATACCAGGAGGGCCATGCTAAGCGAAGGCCAAAAGAAAAAGTCGAGTGGTCGGGTTGAAGCTGAATGTCAAGGAGAAGCTCAATTCGACTTTTATGTAGTTATGTCGTATCTGATGAGTTGAAACACGTTAGATTGAAGTTCATATGATAATGTGCCTTGTGTATTTCGTGAAGTTTAGAATGAAATTGTGGACTAAGTGCCTGGTATTCTCTTCAGTAAGGCCCACGATGTAAGTCACTTCTCGAGTGCATGAGCTGTGTGTGGATTTACAGGCAAATGATTTGTTACGGGAGAGATGAAACAGAGCAGGGTCCAAGTGTAGCTTCAAGAAGCTCAAGAAAAGAACGGATGATAATTACCTGAGGTAAGTAGGTAGGTATACCTGAGTATGGGTAGCACCTTGTTTCAATCCACAAAGCAAACATATAAATTTTGCATACACGTAGTCTCACTTACACATTCATGCGCTTTATTTGCTCTTTTAACTGTTTCCTATACATTGAGTATCGAGCATTGACGCTTGAGAGTTGTTGTCATTGACCTTGAACTGTCCAGGGTCTAAATATTTATTGACCTGTGACGACACAAGCCCCCCAGTCGCCCAGAACCCAAAAAAATCAACCTTCAGCTCCAACCTCGCAACACCAACAAGACTTAGGACTATCCGACTCTGCCACTCCTTTCTGGGCGCATTTTGGCGAATATCCTTGACGAATTAGTCGCGTCGCTTGAATCATGCTGTTCCCCGAAGAAGATGCGCCTCTGCTCAAGGCGTGGATCGTCAAGCGCATCGAAAACACGTGCGTTATCCTGTTGCTCGAGCGATGCTTAATTGAAAGACTGCGCTAACATGTATGGAATAGCTCTGACGCCGATGCTGATGTCCTCGCAGAATATGTCATTGCTCTTCTCAAACACGATGGCAACGCAGACGCGGTGCGGAAGCTATGCGAACAAGAGATCCCGGACTTTCTAAGTGAAGGTGCGCATTGTTACTTTGCTTTTGGGCATGGTTCGCGATTCCTTGATAACAGAAACTGACCGCAATCCAATGAACGCAGATCCCAAGGCTTTTCTCGACGACGTATTCCAAACCATTGCATACAGATCCTACCTCCCAGGTGCCCCCCCAGCTCCAAAGATTGGTGCCGAGCCAGAAACAATACAGCCATCTATAAACGAGACCGCATTACCAAATGGCTCAAGAAAGAGAGGGTTCTACGATCTTGACGAACACGACAGCCAAGATAGATTCGACTCTTTCAACCGAGACGGACGCGCACAGAAGCAGCCCCGTCGCGGTGGGCGCGGAGGTCGGGGCGACGATGTACGGGGAGGGCGATCTGGTGGACTCATGCACAATCTCCCTCAACGACCGGACATGCCGTTCGATCCTCAGGTCATGGAAGCATTTCTACAAATGGGCTCTATGGGGATGCCCTACCCAGGCATGTCTAACTTTCCGCAGCAGAGCTTTGGTGGTGGCAGAAACCAGGCACGGAAAAGAGGTCGATGCCGTGATTTCGACACCAAGGGGTTCTGTTCACGCGGAAGTACATGTCCGTATGACCACGGCAACGAATCAATATTCGTTCCTCCTGGTACTGACGGTAAGTTCATTAGCTGCTACCATGCGCCATGTGTCCATTTCTCTAATCAAAATTCTCAAGAATACGATCCAAACGACCCGTTCTCCGTGTTAGCAAATGCGCCAAATTCCATGAATCCGTGGGCGTTCCCGCCTGATGCCGGCCGTGGAGGACGAGGAGGCCGTCGCAACCGTGGCTCTAAGAAAGGCGGTGCGCGCGCGCCCTTTTCTGCTGATGGGCCTAATCATGACCGCACAAAGAGTACAATCGTCATCGAAAACATTCCCGAGGAGAGCTTCAGCGAGGAACAGGTACGGGAGTTCTTCTCTCAGTTTGGTAATATTCAAGAGATATCGATGCAGCCATACAAGCATCTCGCGATTGTCAAGTACGACAAGTGGGGGTCGGCAAATGCTGCATATCAGTCGCCCAAGGTGATATTCGACAATCGATTCGTCAAGGTCTTTTGGTACAAAGACAAGATCGATACATTACCAGCATCAACTCCTTTACAGGGGGGTAATTGGACTGGTGACCCAATGGCGACAGAAGATGAAGATCTTGAACCAGAGATTGACATGGAGGAGTTCCAGCGGAAGCAAGAAGAGGAACAAAAGAAGCATCAAGAGCGCGAGGCCAAGCGCGCAGAGATTGAGCAGAAGCGCCAAGAGATAGAAAAGCAGCAACAGGAACTCCTCGCCCGCCATCGTGAAGAGAACGAGAGGCTCCAGGCAAGACTTGCCAGTCAAAAAGGCCAAGACGGGGACGGAAATTCGTCAGGCACAAACATGCTGCGAGCTAAGCTGGCGGCTCTTGAGCAAGAGGCTAAGATGCTTGGCCTCGATCCCAACGCTGAAGAGGAGGCGAGCTCATTTTGGCCGCCTCGAGGCGGATACCGTGGTCGAGGGGGGTTTCGCGGTCGAGGTGCCGCGCCACGAGGAAGAGGAAGCTTCAGAGGTCGTGGAGGAGGCGGAGGGAATATGCACGCTGCATATGCTCAGTACTCGATTGACAACCGACCCAAGAAGATTGCTATCACAGGTGTGGACTTCACAGCGCCTGAAAAGGATGAGTCGCTGCGCCATTTCCTCCTAGTGCGTTCTCTCCATTCTTCCTATCACATATGGCATTGCTAATAAGGTGAACAGAACCTCGGCGAGTTTGAGTCGGTTGATACAGCTCCTGAAACCACGCACGTCTCATTCCAAGATCGCAAGACAGCAGAGAGGTTCTACTATAGTCTGCACGGCAAAGAATTACCTGGTGTCGAAGGCCGCCTAGACATTGCATGGGTGAATACGCCACTGCCACCTGTCAAACCCAATAGTCATCATGATACTCCTCGCGATGGTGGTGAAGATAAGGAGGACGATGCCATGGCGGGCTTCGATGACCAGCCTAGACGGGAAAGGAGCGCCGAACCGCAGCAAGAGGATAGAGCAGTGAATATGGATTATGAGGTGGCAGAAGAGGATACCTGGTGATCAAGGAGGATCTTGGTCTACAGTAGGCCAAGGAGCAGAGAGATCCTGTTTTGTATGAGCCAATCTGATATCTAGATAGAGATGAGTAACAACAAGGGCACTCTGGATATAAGGGGCATAACGGACACTCATCAAGTTACTGCTGCATGATCACGTAGTGACGGAATATGAGATCCAGTATCATCGTAACCCAATATAGGGGCTAGATATTCAGTCAATTGTCGGCTCCGAACACAAGCAATGCCAGGTTGTTGGTTCGGGCCATCCTATATCCAAATTGTACTCTTAAATCTCCTCCGTGCCCTTGTCCACCACTCTCTTTATACTCCTTTCCGCTCTTTGGAAAGGAAGAAAGTCAACAAAGAAACAAAAAGAAAAACACTAAATTCATTCATGCATTCATCCATCCTTAAGGCCTTGCTGGCGGGGTATCGTTGAGATATAGAACAAGCAAAGCAAGCCCCCAAAACATAAAGTCGTCTGCGCCCGCCTGTTGATTTTGTTGTATCGTGCGCCTTTTTAAAAATGCTGCCCCCGTATCCCTGGTATCTTTTTGTTGAAAAAGACACCTTGGTGATGCTATAATACCCAAACCCGAAAACAGAACAAGTAAAGAGAAAGAAATAAAAAAAATTAAAGACAACGCAGTAGGTCGTTAACGCTAGAAGGGCACAGTAATACCCGATGATGCTTTTGGTCGCTCTGGAAAGATAGCAGGGGTTTCCTGTAGGTCAAAGAATGGGCGTCTCGACGATCTGCTACATCGGAATACTGTGTGTATACATCTAGTTCGTCACTGCGGTGGCTGCAGTGCCGTTGGAAACGGGTTCAGAGTCGACAGCGCCATTGTTTGTAGCCTTTGACAAGGGAGTAGCAGGAGTTGTCAGGCCCTTGACTTCGAGGCCCTTGAGAAGCTCGAAGATGGTCTTATTGTCGTGGAAATCATTGTTCACTGTCAATTGTTAGCACCCGTCCAAACTTCTGTTGCAATATAGAATTACTCACCAATGTTGACGAGATACCAATCGTTCATAACTCCCTCGAGCAGGGCTCGGCTGGGAGAGGTGATATCGTAACAATGGGCCCAATCGACACCGAGACGGAATGCCTCGTCCTTCCATGCGAGGAAACTAATGCTCTCGACGATAGTAGGCTGCACAATTTCCTTTCCAGGGAAAACACCCCAAGTGACAGCGTTGGGGCCGTCGGACGTTACGTTGGATCGGAGCTCGCCATCCTTGGTAACAGCGTAGTATGTTAGGTCAGGGTGATTCTCAATACGGCCGATCATCTCGTCGAAGACATCAGGGTGCACCAGCAGCTCCAGGTATGACTTCTGGTAGACGTAACCGTTATCGGGGCCCCAGCCGTGTACAGGGTGTGAAGACTTTACACCGTTAACAGCAGGCTGCGAGTTCACGGTTAATAGTCCACGTTTGTTCAACTCAATGAGTCCATCTCGGATCTCATCAGCTTCGGAAGTGAGAGGTGCCTCACTCCACGGTAAAGACTCGATCTTGTTCTCCAGGTAACGGACGAAAAGCTGTGCAATGTCCTGGATGGTTTGTGGCTCTCCCCACTTCTTGCGGTTCGCCTCGTTGGTGCCGGTCAGCCCAATGCCGTAGGCATCCAGCTCTCCGAAGGCAGGAGAACGGGAATCACCCCATCGACCGTTAGGGAACTCATCCCAGTCTTGTGTACGGATAACATATGATTTGTTGCGGTTTCTCCAGAAGATAGGTCGGACATCTTCTTCGCGGCGTCTGAGTCCCTTGGACTGCTTCCAAGGGAGAGCATGCTGGAGAGGACGCTCAGCGGAAGGAGCCCAGGCGAGTTCCTCGAGCAACATACGGGTGGCCTGGGCGAGGTTCATGGTGTAGAAGTGAAGGTGATGAATGCCGTTGGCGAGCAATTTCCTGCACATATCGGCGACCAGTGTCTTTCCAATGTTTCGGACAGCAACATCGTCGTTCTTCACGGGCTCAAGGGCGTCAAGCCACTCCTGTGGGATTTTGGCCTGCATGTGGTTGGCTCGTCGCAGGAAGCTGGCGTATGTGGCAATGGGCATGATACCGGGAAGTATAGGAATGGAGACACCACGTTCGCGAACACGCTTCACCCAGCGGATGAAATTGTCGGCGTCGTAGAACATCTGGGTGACAATAAAAGTAGCACCCATATCAACCTTCTCCTTGAGATGGTCGAGTAGCTCGTCCTCGTTCTTGTTGTCGTCGGAGCCTTCAGGATAACCTGCAACACCAATGTCAAAGTGGTTGCCATATGTATCGCGAATATGCTTGACAAGATCACGAGCATACTGGAAGCCTCCGTCGGCAGCGGTCCACTTATCCTGGGCTCGGGGAGGATCACCACGAAGGGCCAGGATGTTGGTGCAGCCGGCTTTGTACGCCTTGAGAAGAGCATCGTTAACTTTCTCGACGCCCATGTCAGTGCAGGTCAAATGCATGCAAGTCTCAAGACCATAGACAGCTTGAGCCTGAAGAACCATCTCGCAGGTGAGCTCAGCAATGCGGCCACCAGCACCCCATGTGATATCGATAAACTTGGGACCGAGGTTGTACATGCGATCCATACGATCATAAAGGTTCTGAACACCTTGGGCGGTCTTGGGAGGGAAGTACTCGAAAGAGAAGGAGGGCTGGCCACTCCTCTCTGCCTCGCTGAGCATGTCCTTGATATGCATAATGAAGGCAATATATAGGAGACTGTTCTGCTAAAATAGTTCGATCTAAGACCCGTGGGTTATCCTTAGCCAAAGGATAAGGAGAAAGTCGTCAATAAAAAAAAGTCGTAGGGCGATGGTCGTGGCGGGTCGAAGCCTGTATCGGAAGAGCGGGAGCGAGTACGGGGAGATGTGGGGGAGGGGACGTGCGATGGCAACTATGACAAGGAAGCTATATGTTAACAATGGGCAATTCAAACCGGAGGCATTGCTGTGGTCTTTGTGGAAAACTAACGGGTAATCTACTGCTTGAGGCTCTGTTTTGTTCTTTTGCGCTGCAACTCCAGACGAGGGGTAAAAACGAAGATCTTTCGTTCAATTGATCTTTCGAATCACCTCTCTCAATCCGTTGGACGAGAAGCAGCAGCAGGGGGGGGGGACTGTAGAACAAGGAACACCGTATATCAACTCGGCCGGAGATTATATTATAGGAACTGCACGACAAAGGGCACAAAGGATATATCGGGAGGTAAAACAGGCAGAAGAGGTAGAAGAAGGAAAAGAAAAGAAAGAAAGAAGCAACTTCCGGTGAGAAAAGCGTCCCACGTCGTTCCTTCTGTCTGTTTGGGAAATTTCTCTCCTCTCCCCCGCCTACGGCCGCTCAAACTGCCCCTCCTTCCTCCAGAAGTCTCCCAGTGGGGTTCCGTTTCTACCTCCGATGTGTGATTCTGCGTCGGTGATTGGCTAGACGCAGGTGAGTTCCTTTGAGTGCAGCGCCGTTCCCGGGCACCGGAGGCCGAGAGGCTCAGGGGAGCTCTTGGTTGAACGACGCTAAAAGTGTCCGGGGGTGTGAGCTTACTTGCCAGCCCGGGCGCCTCCAGCTAAAATCGGTGAAATTTTCTAAGTGAAGAGCACATCATCGTTAGTAGAAGAGTCATGGATCATTCTTTGGCTGCATCCTACGTAGGGCGGGCCGTTGGATGTGAAAAAGGATCCGGCCAATTCCCAACAATTCCAACTCTATTAAGAATTCCTAAAAGAGCAACCTATACTCTCGGCTGCGCTTCTGTTCATCGGTCAGAAACAAACGTAGCATCTACCATGACGAACCCTGCAAACTGCAGGCTTTGATGGCTTCCGAATGGCTCATGCAGTGTAAAACATCCCACACCAAGCCACTCTCCCACTCCTACTACGTACTGGCAGGAGGGTTAAAATAAAATCCGCACTCTTATCTTACCTATAAAATAAAGTCAAGTTTGATAGAATAGATAAAAGGTTAAGATCTGATATCTTAGACCAGCTTAGTATATTTATATAATAAACTTTTATAATACTATAGATATAATTATAATACTTGTCTTTGTTTATATATCAATGAGTATAAGTTCTATTATATATCATGCCATGGTGTACGGATTTTATTTTAACCCGCCTGACTGGCAACCACCCTGTCAATGATCTCTCTCCTTGCCCTTAAAGGTCCCCTGCCGTGGAGCAAGGGTCTGTTGGCTACACCAATCACCGGTCGAGTACTCCTTTGACCCCTCCATTCCATATGACGCGGGGCCTAAGTTACCCTGAACTCCTCCAAGTCTTTGACCTTGATATTTTCTTAAAATCCAGTCAAAAGAACGCAAGCAGTAAGCGAATTCCCCATAAAACTATACTTATTTCAATGGATACATATAGAAATTACGTGCGTATTCGGATAGGTATTATGGAAGATAGATAACCACTTCGCTATCCGTACTATCAACACTATGTCATTAGCTAATATTGTTATCAACCATGTTTTCGCTCATGGGGTAACTAGTATTTATGATCATTATGTTCGAAGTACTTGATCAAAAAGAATGTCATATAAATATTTTTACATATTTTACATTACACACGAGGTAGTCGAGAGAGAACAAAAAAAGATACCGTGTGTGTTTTACAATCAACACCAAGACTCGTTCCCTCATGTTGACGATGCTACACTGGTTCCCGGTGACGCACTAGAACCTGGACTCGCGCTAGAACTCCCACTCTTTAGAAGCAATGGCGGTGCTCCTCTCGCCCTTCGCCATCGATTACTTGTGTCGATAATGGTGCTATCAAACAACCACCACCACCTCTCAAACGCAACCTGTCCCAGCTCCCAGTTCCCTGGGTCATACGGGTCTTCACCGTAGATGCGAACCCCCTCAGCAGTATCTTCCAGGTCATAGGCAAAGTTCACACATGCCAAGCTGCCCTGCGCTCGCGGCGGCCTTAACTCGTCAGGCAATGACGTGATGAAGATAACACGCTCCCGAACAGCTGGCCACGGTAGCACATCGAACACTGGATGGTGCGGTATGTCCACTTGCGACTGCGTCGGCTGCCAGGTTGGAGGAAGCAAAGATGCCGGCGTTGCGGTACCCGTGTTGAAGGCTGAGTTCCCGCCGAGGTCCCAGAGACCTTGCTTGCAGTTTAGACGATCCGCGATGCGCATGACGGCCTTGAGTAGCGTGAGTTGGAGGACCGGTAAGTGGTAACTATCAGGGAAGCTTTGCCCCGTCGACGACGAAGGTGAATTGATAAATGAGGTTGTGTCGACGAACATGGCTAAATCGCATCCACCAAAGTCTGCTGGTGGGTCGTTGGCAGTCCACGCTGCTGCTTCACTTCCAGTGTTGTCTTCAGGTAGAGGAATCGGATGTGTGTCGTGATCTGGTAGAACTGAGGAAAGGGTCATGTCTGGAAGAGGACTCCAAGATGTCATGGTCAGATCGAGCCCGGCCAGGATGTCAGCATCTGTAGCCATGACTGGGAAGGACGTGCTTGCAATTGGGTCTGTGAACTGCGCATTGCTGTGTGGATTAGGAAGCTCAATAACATCATCTGTCGATATCTGGCTTTCCGAAGTTCCATCTGTTTTTGCTGGAGAGCTAGAGCTTTGAGGCTCATCATTGTTAGGCTGAGTGGCTGACTTGGTTTTGAGACGATTTAACCGCTTCTTCTCACCTGTAATACCGTTAGAACCTAAAAGAAAAAGGCTTATTTCTTTTTGGCAGAATACAGGGACTTACGATATCTGCGCTGAGCCAACACATTCAAAACTCGTTTCCTCTCAGCAGCATCTTGGCCAATATCAGGAACATCAAGAGACGGTGGTTGCTTATACGCTCGTTGGCGTGTCTGAGGGCGATTAGGCAAGACGGTGGTTGCTTCCGTCATATTGCGGCTATGTGTAGACTGTAGACTGTAGAGAGTTGATTATGAATAGTCATTTATCGCATTTCTTTCCCTCTTGAGAGAGTAAATAAACGAAAAAGTTTCTCAATCAAGGCGTGGTAGAAATCCATCTCTTTTCAACCATAACGGGAGGACTTGGTGCTCTCCACCTAGCATAACGCGTATTAATGACCTAGCTCGTGCACTGTATCAGCATAACGGATAGCAGATACATTGGTGCTGAGTACTATAGCCGGTCTAGCTCCGGTATTTTCCATCTACGTCAGCCACCAGATGCAGTATGGACTGTGCGTAGAAAGACTGTGCAACAAACATCCTCCAACCTCAACATATGTATATGTGCTTTCATTAGTCGTCTGATAACAAATTTGGTGATCCTGTTACTGGCTCGGATATATTCTCGTAACATTTGAGGCTCGGACCTCACGATCTTGTTTGTTGCGTTTCGGATCTTTCCTCTATATCAGGACCTTGCCTACCGCGGTAATCGTAATCAGTTATTTATCTCTTGTTGATTCTGGTCGGACAAAACCACGTATTTTGCAATGTCCGGTTATCGATTTGACTTGGTGTAATTTTTATAAAAATAAAAATAAAAAGAGAAAAAGCCAACGAGGAGCGAGAGCTGTTCCCTTTGTATAGGGTTGCGATATGAACACCCACTCTAACATAACGTCGAAACATAATGCAAAAGGAGAACCAGCCAGCAACCCCTGTACGCTCGTTCTATGTACGTAAACACGTTGCAATTAGAAAAGACCAGTGGTACTCCGTAGTTCAGTCAGATTCGTAAACTGGATATCAATCCTGTCAATGTGAAGGCTTTGTTTCCATCAATTCAATTTATCACATCTCCAGCCATATCCTATCTTAGCTACATAGAGCAACAAACCAAATAACCTGTCCTAGAAGTATCCATTCCTTGATACAATGACCACTTTTGCCTTTCTTGGCAGTAAAATATTGGTACTAAACTGACCTAACAGGATTTGAATCATCTTGTCACCGCAATGCATCATCTCTTGCCTCTTCTAAGCATGCTGCGTCATTGCCAAACCAGAGCTGACCGCCTCAGATTGTGCGTCGAATAGTAACATATCTAGTTTATGGGATCTCCCAAATGTGGTATCGGGATAGCATCATGGGAGAATGGTTTGTCGTTGCACTTATCTCGTATCTGGCTCTCTCGTCACGAGAAAGCCAGAAGATTACGAAGATTGAGTGATGCGCATAAAGGTGAGTAGATGGCGTGTTTGCTTTGGAGCCTAGACCCCGAGGTAACGGCAGTGGCTTCGGGACATGCAAGAGCTGTTGGACGTTGTACGACGAAATTGCCTACTTTACTCGATCGGGTGGTCATCGTCCTGGAGATACGACGAGCCTGCCGCGTTGAATCATGTTGTGTATCCGCAAAAAGCGTCTCTTGGAAGCGGTCTAGGCTCATAGAAAACCTCTTGAACTGACCGAATCCGCTCCCTCTTGCATTGTCTCCCAAGGCAAAGAAGTTGCCCGACCTCGTGGTGAGATGGGCAGTCCGGAGCAGGAGTTCCAGGTCAAATGCTTGGTTGTATCGTAAAGAAAAGTACCACATTGACGTCCGTATATGCCAAGTTCCAACCAACAAGGTAGCAATTGTGTATAGGGGCTGTGTTGCCCGTGTCCACTGTGAGAAGAGCAAAGGAGAAGGGTTGCCTGTTTAGGAAACCATTGTGGAGTTCCCGCCGCCGGTCTCCGTTGCCGGTTCCGGGTCGATTGATACTCGAAGCCGATTACTTCGGATGATGGCCATAGCCGAGTTTACAAGCATGCTTTTGGTTGTGAAAATGTCGACTTAATTCTAAAATGACTGCAGAACTCATCATGCTAGAGTAGATCATATTATGATATCGAAACTCAGAATTCCCATTGTGTTGGTAGCCATTTACGTCAAGTCAGGCCGATCGGTGATGCATGTTGGGCGATCCAGCGGCTTCACGCGCTGCGCTGTACTGTACTGCATACTTATTCGCAAAAATACACAGACTTGGATGTTTTCGACAAGCCACAGTCGGCAGTGGAATTGGAAGTATAACTCGTGATGTAATGCACAACGTGGCAAGTCCGATAAAAGCGAGACCGCTACTCTAAATCTAAGCCATTCCATATAAACGGTTGAGCAGCAGACACGAGAGTTACACAAATCATCTCAAGGCGGTAATACAGTTGATATAAACACACGTATACGGAGTAGTTCCATTCTAGGCCTAATTCTTTCATGAGGCTTTGTTTACCAATGATATCTGTAAGCTGTCTGCGTAAGTCTACACCAGCTCCTGGGCGCAAGATGGGCCGAATCACGGGTATGACCGCAGTGGCCATTTTTCAAGGGAGCTTATTCTGAGCTGACGACCAACATAGTCAGGGAAGAGCATCACAATGGTGGTCCGTTGCCGGTCGGAGCTGATGCGCGACCCTTGATTTTACGGCAGAAGTGAAGTGTGGTCTGTAGCCATCACAATGTGGTTCCGCGTCATACGTAACTTTTGGCTACTGCATTGTTACAGATGAGGTAAATGCAAGTCATGGGGCATGCGTGGCAACCATTGATATAAAATAATGTTCAAGCCCGAGGTCTAAGCTGCTATTGAATTGAAAAACAACCCAACTGCCATCCTACGTATACACTAAATTCTTGGTCTTTGCCAGAATCAATCATCAGGATGAAATCGTCCATTGCTTTTGCCATCTTATCCCTATTTGCTTGGCAGTGTCTATCTGCCTCTGTTGACATGTGGTCTTCACCCCTCACAGATCGAAGTGCACCTGTCTTGGAGTCTATTGAACCTGATGTCATCAAGGCTCGTCTTGGTACCACGCCAAAAGAGAACGAAGCGGGAGACAGACAGCCTGAGACGGTATGAATGAATTGTTTCTGTATATCTGCAAGATCACTAGACTAACAGTGTTTGTCTCAATCTAAGGTCTACTTCTGCCGTGAGGAGAACTGGGGACCTCCGTGCTTTGCATACCACCCCAAGCTTGAATACTACTGCAATGAGCTAGATCCCCAGCTCAGTGGCCATGTCGGCTCTGTCTTTGTCGACCCTGAGATTATTTGCCGTTTGGCTACGTATGTTATCCCTACGACGTTAGGTAGTTACTGTATTGGCCATGTTTTTGACAAACATAACAGGATTGGCCGTCAACAATGCTCCCCGATCAAGTTCTTTGCCTGGCCTGAAACTCAGAAAGGCTGGCCAGACCTCTTCCACCAAGACGCACCTCAAGGTGGCAAGCTTGGATCTGTGACGACTCACTTCACCTGCGCCAAGTGCACCAATTGTGTTCGAGATCCTAAACAGAGGAAAGGTTATGGTGGGGGTTTTGATGCATAAGACGAAGCTTGTGGAGGGGTAAATGTCATTTTCAACCTAGATTCGAGAACGGAAGGAACTAGTATGCTCTTACTAAAGTATCATGTAATTCATGAATAGGTAATATATCATCACCAGGCCCATGTAACGATGCTACCACACATCATTAATCCATTTGTCCTATGACCTGCAGTGAGTATGCAACATATCTTAAAATAACCCAATTGCTTTCATCGAATTGGAAGGCTTCCGTAGCTCAGTTGGTTAGAGCGTCGTACTAATACTTCATACCGAGTAATTGGTGATGCGAAGGTCTCAGGTTCAAGCCCTGGCGGGAGCAATCCCAACGCCCTCCAATTCATATTTTTGCCTTGAGTCGCAGGCAGTCCCTTTTGTTTCTCCCAACAAACAAAAAGGTTTGGTGATGTCTTCTTTTTGGGGTTTTCCATATCTACCTAGATAAAGAATGATGACTGTGTTGAAGAATAAGCGACTACCAACAGGTCCTAGAATGGCAAGCAGAAGCTTCTGCGTGCCCACCACTTTCCCAACCCAGACCTCAACTACGGCAAGGCCAGGCAAGAGTGAAGAACTGATCATCAGTAGGCCCCTTAAGCCCGACCCCATATCCAAATTATTACATCAACATCCATCTTTCAAACTCGGTATTCTATCGGCCATTTTCATATCCCATCAGCATTTAGATCCGTTTTCAATCAAGCTGACAAAGTTTCCTGTCCTCACCATGAATCCTAACTTCTCCCTCCCAATGCGGCCTCATCCTCGCACACGTGCAACTGAGGATACTCAAGATCACGATAGCCAAGCCGTTTCCAATCCACAGCAGAGCGAACTCAAAGTCCGCAAGCGAGCCTCCACCTTTCGGCAGAAACTCGAGAATCTAGAGAACGTCAGACCAACAGCATCTTAGCAAGATGGTTCTCTATCAAGATACAAACTCTCCACTGAGGTGGCCACAGATGCACAGCAGTCGAAACCCAAGACTGCTAGACAGGATGTTTTCCTACATAATGGAACTCTCATACCGATCGTGCCCCATGATCATCTTCGTGAGAAAGCACAGCTGCATGACTCATCCGATGACCGTACCGTCAAACCCTCGGCATCTGAAGTTATTGCAAAGCAGGCAAGCCTTCTTGAAATGGTCAGAGAGAATCTTAGACATGTGAGGTCTCAAACGCCCTCCCCCGAGCTTAAACACGAAGATGCAAGAAGCACGTCTTCATCCTACCCAGAACAAGGCATGAGATCTCCCAGCGCGCCGTCGCCAGACTTGGATGCTCGGATCGCAAAGACCGACCTTGGTGATTTGACCAAATATAGCCGCACCTATGATCGTCTGTCGGCTCTGCGCTCTTCTTCAAGTTCTTCTGGTGCCGCAAGGGTTATGAGCCAAGGAAGCACCCATCGAGCACTGACGGATGCTGCAGCAGCCTTCGGGCAACTGCAACGCTTTCCAACCCCTTCGTATCACCGTTTCGAAATCGCTTCGAGCTCTGAAGACTTGACGGCACATGCTTTGGCTCCGCAAAACAGCATAGCTAGCCTGGCATCATTAGAAGATGTTATCGAGTCCATCGAGACACATGCACTGACAAGAGTGAAAGCTCGTACCCAACTCGGGAGCCAGACAGACGAATCTCATTTAGGCAGTCCTAGCCCATCAATTAAGCCGCCGAAAGTGGCCGGCCCCCCGAAAAGGAAAGCTTCTAGCATCTCCCTTCGGGGCTTGACAGCTGGCGTAAAACGGTCTCGTGTTGAGCTTAAGAAGCTCGCATACAATGTTTGCCATACTAGCTGTTACAAGCTTCGCCAGGTTCGTGAGAACATCAAACGCCAACGCAAAGAACAAAAGAAACAGTACTCGGCATGGAAGGCGCTGCGACGACGACTCAAACCAGGGGATGCCATCAAGGGTAAGCCTGAAAAAGGATTTGCGTCGTTTTCGATCGATAAAGGTCGGCATGGGAACAAATCTTGGTGGAAAGCAGGCGTAGAAAGGTATCGTGCTCCCAAGTGGATGCAATTCGGAAAATAAATTGGCTTGATTTGTCGTAGAGAAGAGCCAGTCTCAGTTTGGTATCGATGAGTATCAATCAGCAAGCGATACAAGTCGCATATAGTCTAATGAACCAGAGAGTTTGGGTATTATACCAACTTGTATTACATGAAATGCATCTCTGTGGTGCGTAGCCGCCATGAAATACTATGAACGCTTTATAACATGTACCGAAAGGGAACTGTTAATGTTTTCCGTCTTCCACGTCCAACTAGACCTTCTTCTTCTACTTCATCACCCCCCTCCAGACGCTCATCTTCAGCCCGATCGAATTTGCGGTTCTGATACGTGAGGTAGAATCGAAGAGCATACGCCAAAAAGGAAACAAGGAGCATAGCAACCGCACAGGTACTCATCCCTGGCGCGTAATAAGGGGCATCACGGTCCGGGTACAACCTCGTGCCCACGAGCGGCCCACATTGGCCGACGACTTGGAGGAGCGCGAAACCACCACCCTGGCGGCTCTGACTGGCCTGGTTGTTGATACTCCATGCGATGATAAGAGTGACGACGTTGAAGAAGCCTATTGCGGCGGGGTAGACGGCCATATAACGGATGAAATTAGGTAGACTTAGAGGTTTGGCCAGCGCAAGAACTGCATAGCCACTGGAGGAAGCAAGCGCGTGGAAGATTATAGGAACAGTGCGCGCTTGTAGACGATCAGACATGTGCGCTGTGAAAAGAACGATGACAAAAGCAGCTAGATAGGGAGGAGCACTAAGGGCTTGAGAAGTAAGAGTATCATGTCCCATCTCCGTAAGGATCTTTGGGAGGAAGACGGGAAGTGATGAGTAGGCCATGTTGGTGAGGAAGAACATGGTGGCAGTCATCCAAGCGACAGGGTCACGGAATATGGCCAGGACATCGCGTCCCTTTAGACCGGATGAAGGTTTGGCGTTTGTAGATGTGGATTGCTCACTGCGAAGACGTAGACGGGCAACCTTTTTCTCACGCTTGGTTAGATAAGATGCTGTTTGAGGAGAGTCTGGGATGACGTTCCAGGCGATTACAGAGGCAATCACAGAGGGGAAACCCTCGATAATGAATAAGAGACGCCAGGGTGCGATAGGGCCAAGTTGGGCAAACTTGACAATGAGCCAGGCGAGTGTTGAAGCAAATGTTGTGGCCAGGGGAGCCGCTAGATACATGGGTAAGCTTTATCTCTGGTCAGTTATGAGACGTTTACATACCAGATATGAAAATAGCAGTTCGAAAGGCAAGCTCCTCGCGTTTGAAAAAGAAGCTCAAGTAAAACGGAATACCTGTAAATCCAGCCTCTCCGATCCCAAGAACAGCGCGTAATGCAATAAGCATGGGATAAGATGTAGCGACCGCCTGCAGAGAGGCCATGAGACCCCAGGTCAGGACCACCATAGACACAAAAATGTGCGCGGGGATGATTTTCCACAGAAGCGACATCCATTCAAATGCGATGTATGTGATGTAAAACGCCGTCAGAGCCCATTGGTACCATTCATCATGAGGTGGATCAGACTGAAGGTCCTCATCCATACCTGCTATGCGAGCATTGCCGATATCTATATCATGGTCAGTTAATGTTATTGAGTGTAAGAAAAAAAGAAGCTCGTACTTGATCGGTCGACAAAGCTTAGCATGTAAAGAAGAGCAACGAACAAAACAAGTTTGCGGTCGAACTTCCGCCGAACCGCGCGCTCTTCATCTGGTGTATATAGTTGAAAGCTCGCCACGGATCCAGGGCTTCGCGAACGGCCTGCTATAAGGGAATGATCTACATCTTCATCAACATCGCCAACAGCTTCAGCATCCCACATTGCCCTGCCGTTTCGGTCTCTACTTGTATCCCTCTCGCGCAGCTCGTACACCTCGCTCCCGCTCCCTACGGCCGAACGGAGATCCTCATCGTCGCTGTCGTCAAGGGATAATTCGGAGCCCGTCTGCGCAAAGGCCTCGACCGAGGCGCTGGGCCTGAGTTCGGATCTTCGGTGGGTCATCTAGAGCTGAGGTGAGAGCGAAAGATTGGGACTCTGGAGTTGATGGAGACAAGGGACGGAAGCTGGGTCGGACCCCAAGCTTTGAGACTGGGGGCGTTTCGGTCGTTGGAACGGCTCTGGAAAGGTAAAAATCAGTTGGAAGCCATCAGGGAAGCCATCCAATCCGTATCACGAATTGCATCCTCGTTTGTTAGAAGAATAAGTTGAAAAATGGTTGGATATGACAAGTTGATGGCGGTGGATAGATAGAGTCGATCAAGTCCAAGACAAGCTGTCTGTGTTACGTTACACGTGACGTGCGTCAACTCCTTACATGGCCATGATAAGGAAAGAGCTTCAACCTCACCTCCAACTTTTCGGATACAACAGGTGCCTCAACACATCTGATTTTGACCATCATATAATACAGCAAGCATGTTCTTATACTCTCAGGGTAATTCTAATACATCTCGTAGCCAATTTTCGTGTTCGCTCTTTCATCATGACCATTGATCATAGGTAGACATTACAAGTTATGAAGCTCCGCTGCCTTTCTCCACAAATTCGACAGCTACCCCTGTCCCCAGATAGTAAATCGCTACAAAGCAAATTAGACCCTTCCATTATATCCAGGGTCAATCGTAACAAACTCCAACTCCCTCGATTCATGCTGCGATAGCTGTTCCCAATTAACGATGAGTCCCCTTGGCTAGAGAAGGCCTCCTGAATAGCCTTTTAAACCCTTCAGCTACCGAATGACTTCGCCCGAGTCGGTGTTTATGATTCTTACCACCTTCATGTGTAAGCCCATCACTATGCTGAGTAGACACACTAGCCTGCCGGCTTTGCTCTGTGGTTGGAGGGGGTTGCGGCACCCTCATTGTGACTTCTCTTGCTATGTCTGGTGGCGCACTTGGTTCTGGCTTGACACCCCAGTCATAGTTTGAAGCAACAGATGGTGTAGGTTCCAATGTCACTTCTTCGCTTTCCAATTCCTGTAAAGACCTCGGTATCTCATACTGATACGGCATCGATAACGTTCGAGAATTGGGCTTTGACAATTTTCCTTTTTCGGGGGCTGTTTGCGGTCTTCTCTCTGAACCTACCCTCTTCACAGTTGAACCTCCTCGTTGCACAGTTCGAGGTTTTGGTGGGGTGGGTGGACGAACGGGAGTTTTTGCTTCGGGTTCGGGCGGTAGCGGCAACTTCGAAAGTCGTATGGGTTTTGGCACGCTTCTTGGTATACGAGATCCGGGGGACTTTTGTGTAGATGGCTGTATTGTTGGGTTTCTTGGGGGGCTTTTCAAAGTGTAATCGGGAGTTTGTCGTTGAGAAATCTTCCGCACTGGAATACTTCTTGGAACACTCCTTGGCATGCTTGAAACCGGACTTTTCGCTTCTTTTGTTTTATTTGGCTCTAGGACTGGAGCATCCCCGATGCTTGGTGCTGTCGGTGTTGACGGTGACTGCTGTTCTGAAATTGTTTGACCACCTTCGTATAAGACACCAGAACTTGGCTGCTCTAGTCGTGCAGGATTCGGTGATATTAATAATGGAGAAGAATGCGGTACTATCTCCTCAAATCTGGGCATTGATGGTCCAAAAGTTTGGAGGTTAGGAGGGCACCCTGACGATGATGATGGTGTCTGGGGGGTTAAGGTATCTTTGGGCAAATGGAA
The DNA here is from genome assembly GCA_900312805.1 of Fusarium torulosum. NCBI lineage: Eukaryota > Fungi > Ascomycota > Sordariomycetes > Hypocreales > Nectriaceae > Fusarium > Fusarium torulosum. The sequence goes on from ONZP01000105.1 coordinate 56,105, forward strand.
TGTCGTCGCTAGCCGGCCTTTTGATTGCATAAGGGATGGAACGAACGAAAGTGACGTTTCTTCATTGTGATATGTACTCGATCCAGAAGATTCGAGTGGTGATTCGGACGATAAGGGCCATGATGGCTCTGAAAGTTTCGCGTTCTCTGCTTTGTTAGGAACGCTCGGTCCTGATGAATCAAAACCAGAGACCCCCGAAGTTGACAAATCAGGTGAAAATGGTGGGATAAAGTCCCCGGGATCATATAGTTCTGGGGCCGGTAGCTGTCGTTTCAGAGGTTTGGGTGTTGGGGGTGTCGAAGATCTAGACGCAACAAACTCCTCGGGCTTGAGTGGCTGTATTATATCTAGAACTTCCTCTTTTATCGGACTTGGAACAAGTGATTGCTCTCTGACGAACTCTCGTGGCTCAAAATTTCGCTCCCCATATTCAGAATGAAGCCCTGATGCTGTTGAGGTTGAATACCGTGTGTTCTCGGACTGAAGAAGCGGCAATTCAACGTCCGGCGTACCCAATGCTAGTCCGTCATCGAACGACTCCTTTCGAGACCAGGCTGATGATGCAGTAGATACGGATGCCCTGTTTGGGTCCAATTCGCTAGGGAGCAGTGGCGCATCAATATCTGGAGTCTCTCGTCTTGTCGCAGCATCAGACGACCCATCCTGGGACCAGACTGTTGATGCGGTAAGTACTGACGCCCTACTTGGATCAGGTCGGGGTTGAAGTGGTATATCGAAATCGGGCAACTCTCGTGAAAGCGGTCTTGGGGTGGAAGCACCGTCGGATCCATCCAGTATATCTTCCAGTATGGTAAGGGCATCATCTTGGTCTTCCTTTCCTGAGCTCGCTTCATCGTATTCGGACGGCGATTCCGATGGTGAGTCAGAGAACCCTTCCAAAATTCCTCTCCCTCGGCGTGTGCGTACCCATGTTTGTGCTGCATCTCTTATCTGTTCATACCCAACTTCTTTCTCTTCTTCATCACTCTTACCAGGAACTTCCCTCACTTCATCGCCACATACGACAATATACCACCGCACAGGCTCCCCCTTCTGCAACTCGTCCCTCAATTTCACGATCCACCCGTCGTCGCCCGCCATCCTTTCGTAGTACTTGGCCATCTGACCCGCCACATCCACACTCAGATCGATTCTTACCACATGGTCAGCCACATAAGCATACGGTCTGCATGCTGTTACCATATCATCCACATCGTACTCTTCTAGAAGCTTGACTGGGGACCACGAATGCATGAGAACGGCATCGTCGGCTTCATGTACACGTGATGATGGGAGAGCATGGTCATCATCAACATGGTCGAACATTTGCTCGATTTCGCCATTTTTGGCAACGCTGACACTGGCTTGCGTCGGCGTTGTCGGCGGGCTGAGCTCAGGTAGAAAATCGTATTTGGCGTGCAACTGATCGAGGACGCAATAAGATGTCGCAGGCGCAAGTAGCCAATTTGGAGCAGCGTCTTCGAGGTCGTTGAGGATGACAAAAATACGGATATCGCGGCGATGCCATCGGAACCCGTGGCATAGGTAAGTCGGCATTGAGTTATTGTGAGGTGTTGCGAGGTGAAGTAAGGCGATAAGACGAGAGGCTGCGAGTTGTAAGCGATCAATTGAACTGAATTGATTGATTACCTCACCCAAACGTCAGTCGAATGCGCCCTTCTCTCGAAGACGACGAAGTCTATTCGGGCCAAGCTTCAATGAGCAACCTGTGAAGCCTCCGACATCTCGGTATCGACGGCTAAAAATGACGCGTGGTTGTGGTCGTTGAAAGGCGAAATACATGGAATGGAAGGAATTGAGATGCGTCGCTTCCGATCCTGAAGTTCCGCGCCAACTTAACTTTACTTTACTTACCTTTACCTTAGTTATTTTGGGTAGCTGTTGCCTACTGCATCTCACTGCATCGCACCTTACTTAGAAGAGTGCTAGACGAAGGTACGAGCAGGTACGCCCAACGTCAGAAGCAAGCCCAGTGCCGTCTTTGGACGACGCCCCCACAACTAAACGGTAGTCACTCTTCAGTGTCCGCATGCGACTTGGAGAGCATGTGAATCACCGTTTCCATGCTTTGTTCTGGGCCTTAAGACTGAGACATCATCTCGCTTATGGCTCAATAAGTGCCATTGTTAATTATCATCAGAGCGGAGGCCTTGTGGTAGTGGTGGTTGTGTTAGAACAAAAGGTCAGCCTCGATAAACTATCCGAGTTTTTATGTTACCCATACTCTAGTCTTGATATATCCTCCGCTAAAGTCAACCTCGCGTTGTAGTGTATTCAATCCAATGCCCCCATTTTGTTCTGTTGTCTGTCTAATCATCGTTGGTATACCTCTTGAATGGTATAAAGCGGTCCCTAGTTCTTGAACCCTGTCATATCTAGGCTAACGCCCCCAGCGTCCTGTAGCCCTTCCATAGTAACTCCTTCAAAGTCTTGGGCGTCAAATTCGAAATTCATGTCTTGTAGAATGTTGTTTACATCCTCATCCGATAGGTTGAGATCCATATTGCTGGGTATCGCGGGCGCATTCACAAGCGCATCCCGGGTGGGAGCAGTATGAGGAACCCTCTTGGCCACCATGTCCTTGAATTTCTTCAACAAGTCGATATCGTCGGCTGGTGTGTTGTGTGAATCGAGAATACGTCGTGCTCGTGTCTGCAACATGGCATCCGAGGGCATAGATCCCTTGCAGGCTACATGATCCTCGACGTAGCTGATAAGACCACGCTCCAACTCCCGCGAGCAGAAAACCTCAGCTGGTCGCGCAGCCTCCGACGTGAGCTTCTCAATATAGCTGTTTGCGATGACTGCTGGTAGGGATTTAGCGCCTTGACCCATCGGTAGCTGAACGTCTGCAGGGAAGGGTCCGAGCGACGCCTTAGGGCAAGCATATGGCGGCGCAAATCCTGAACCGCCTGACTCGAGGGCCCAGCCATCGGTTATGGGGAGACCGGGGCCATCCGTCTTGAGGATACCAGCATCTCTCTTAAACCTTTGCAACCACTCTGCGTTATCTGCAGCAGTCTGGTTCCAAGGGTCGTCACTACAACATTGTTAGCCTATGGTTCGGCAATCTGTCGTTTCAATGGACTTACTCGTCATAAAGGATCCAGCGTGCCTGGTGCTGGAGTTCCAGGTCGCTGGGTACATGACGGTTAGGGTTGTTAACCGACATAGTACTAGCTACCCATCGCTTGAGCTCCTTAGCGAGTCGACGATAGCAGTTAGCATCGTTGAGGAAGTACGGTCCAAGGTAGTTGCCACTGCTTATATCAAGCATATCATCACCTCCCAATAGCATGGGACATTTGGATATTAACGTGGCAGCGTCAGTGGTCGCAGTTCCACCAAGTGTCGAGTCAGTGCTAGCTTGAAGAGAAAAGGCTGGTGAGTTCTTGCTGGCTGCGGGATGTCTGTTCTTGAATTCCTCGAGCCATGATCCGTTGTCTGCCGCGGTTTGGTTCCATCCGTCGTCGAACTCATAAATAATGATACGAGCTTGTCGCTGAAGGTCCTCGTCGGTAGGCTCTACGCCCATAGATCGTTGTAGCATGAGATAGTCCCTCAACTCACGCTCAAGGCGCGAGTAACTGTGGATGGTCGAGTCGATAGATGAAGGGTCGGTCGATCGGCAGATATGGTCCACCACATCTTCGCTTCGTGGCAAGTGTGCACGTCGACGGAAAGGAGCAAGCCAGTTCGTGGATGACGTAGCAAGGCGAATAAGCCAGTTAGCGATGGCTTCCGATGGGTGCGTCGATACTTCTTCCACCCGGCCAACAATGTGACAGGCCTCTTCTTGAAGCTCATCGTCCATCGCTGTTAGGCCCAGTAGTCTCCTGGCCTTGACAAACTCTTGAAGTTGTACCTCCATGGGGCACTCCTCGAACAAGTTGTCCTTGCCGTTAATTTTCAGAGACGCCAGCCTGTTTTCAGCGGCACCACGTAAGGGACCGAATCTCGCCTTTTGCTGGAGCGTGTCTGAGCTCATGATAATATCACGAAGCCAGGATGGACGCGTTGCAATACCCTGAAGGGATAACAATTCGCTGGCGTAAATGATACGACAACCTTCCACCATCATTTCCTCATCGTTCGGGAGTCGCCCATGCTGGTCCTGATAGTTCCGTGTGAAGAAAGCCATTTCCAGCTTAATCAGCTCGTAGGCATTACGAGGTGATTCTGGTGGGGAATGAGTGGCTACGTATGGTAACGGGGATGTGCGTTCATGATGAATAAGATCTATTTCAAAAGTTAGACGTTGGCAACTTGTCTACAGGATATTGCAGAGGTCTCATACATGGAGGCATAGAGTTCTCGACCATTTCGAGTACAGGGTTATCGAAACCCCAGTCACCCTTCCAGTCCGCCATGGAATAACCCGTCTTGAAATGCTCTGCCAAATGATCGACACGGATAGTCCATGTATCCATGACGATACCACAGAAACCACACCGGGACCGAATCTCAGGCGTAGCCACCTTCCACGACTTCATAGACCAATCCTGAAACTTGATGTTATGAACCAAACGCAAGTGTTGGTTAAGATGATCTTTCCTGTAGAAAGTTCGTTCTTCTGGGGTGCGCTCTTGACAGGCCGAGTGGTTATGGCCTTCAATATGCGCATCATCTGGGTTGGCCTCGCTACAAAAGACACAGGACAAGATGCCCGTTTCGGGATTGACAGCCCTTGGGCCTTGGGGAGAACACACCCACCGCTCGAGAGATAAATGTAGTGATTTCTCGTGCCGCTGCCAGTCGTGCTTAGTTCGGAAAGTCTCGGTACAGAATGTACACTGGAAAGTCTTGAGAGGAACTGCTAGACTCGTCTTTTCTTTGCCTACCTTCACCGAAGCTCTTCGGCGGCGGCGACGACGACCGTGGCTGTTGAACGGGGCTGAGCCGAATGATCCCCACGAGTTGCGAGATCCGTGTGAAAAGGCCGATCCATGGGAGCCGTTGCTTGAGTGCGAAGTCCCTAAACTGCTCACTGACGACTGATTGCAGAGGGATTTGCTTGAGCCATCGTCGGCATAACTTAAACTGAAGGGGCTATCAAGTCCTGACGACATTCCAGAGGAAGATGCGGTAACAGCACGAGCAATAGCGCTGACGGACGCAGGTTCGTTCTCTGGGGGCGAGTGCTCCCAACGCTGCAGTGGGTTCATGGCCTCGAGAGCTGGTGTTCCTCTGCGTTGAGGAATATCCATAGGGCCTGACCATGAGCTGGTGTAGTGGGGTGATGTCGAGCGAGGAGGTTGAACCTTGCCACGTCGACGGGCATTCGCAAGCCAATTGGTGATTTGTGTCTTGTTCAGGCCGGTTTGGCGCTGTAGCATCTCTTTCTCCTCATCGCTAGGATAAGGATGGCGGTTGTGAGTCGAAAGCCAGTTCTTAAGAATGCGAACAGACTCCCGAGAGAATCGAGCTCCAATCTTGGGAAGAGGTGCGGCCTTGTTGTATGCCTCTCCCATGTTGGCTAGATCACTAACTGAGGCGTTGCGAGAAGCATTGCGGGAGGACTGGCAAGAGTCATCCTGAGTATCCTCCTGAAGGGTGTTGGATAATGGAGGTCCCGACGCCAGAAAAGGGTTGATGTCAAAAGGTGCAGCTGAGGAGTTGGCATTGGTAGCGCTCGGGGCAACAGCAAAGCTGCAATCGACCTTCAAGGCGACACAGGTTGTACAGTAATCTTTGTACATACCCTCTCGAATTTTTTTACAAGAGAAGCCGGCCATAGAACAGTTGACGCAAGGTGATGGCGGCGTGTCCCACTGGAATTGACTGGAGATATCATCGGCGGTTGTGGTAAAATCCACTGCTGGAGCAGGCATATCCGGTAAAGGAAAGTTGTTGTCTGAGAAGTGCTGGAGAGCGCAAAAGCTAAAGTCGTCTTCACTGACATTCCCGAGAACGAGATCAATGTTCTCGTTGTCAGCTGCTAGACCGGCAAGGGTGTTGTCATCCTGGGGGTACTGAAAGGCGTCAATGGCCTTGTCCCAGTTGACAAACTGCTCCATCTCGTCCAAGTTGGTCATGATGCACAAGGTCAAGTGCTGCGCGGAGATGCGGAGCAGAGATGTCAATTCAAGGTCGATGGAAAGGCGCGCGCGAAGATGACAACCATGAGTCGAATGGAGTTAATTCAATGTCAGCCAGCCAGCCCAGTCCCACTTGAACCGCTGTACAAGTGATAGCTGAACTAGGTTAAAACGATTGATCTTGAAAATAAAGAGAAAGGAACAAGGCTCATGAGTTGAGGATAGTCCCCGAGTTTTGTTCAAGTTGACAAGTTCTGCTAAGCTCAGCCGACGGTCTGTCTAAGAGACAGCATCGAAAGAGTCAGCAGTCTCCATCCCCCCAGAAAGTGAACGTACAGTAGCTAAAATTCTGGTGGAGTTGGAGTGTCGACTGTCGGCCAGCCACACCAACCAGTTGAACGAGTCTAGCCAGAATGTCAAGTCGTGGTGCGCCCTTCAATTGACAGACAAGGATCGTTTCGATCAATGGGCCCACACACACAGAGGCTGCGGTGTTACTGTGCTAGCTACGTTGTACACACTGTAGCATGGCTAGGTCGTCTCCCGATTGCTTGATCATGTCGGGGACTGTCCAATCATCGTCTCGATCATACAGTGTCAACTGGAAGGGAACAGGGCCCATGCTGGGCGCAGTGGGCGCATTCTGTGCTCCGCTTCTCGTTATTCGCAAGGCGTACGGAGTAAACATCCATGCAGATGCGTCTAGATCCTCAACTATCAACCCCGACACCGGCTTTTGTATTAATCTTTGTCGTATAGTAAAGACCATTTGTAGCCTTCAAGTAATAGAGATCTCTGAAAGAAGTCACAATCGCGCGAAATCGGACCTATGAGTCTGAAAGAGGGACTCCAAGTTTACGCTTCCCCAGAGGATAAAATATGTATGGGGTCGATTGAGCACGTCCTTATCAGCATTGAAAACCACCGTATTCTGATCGATTGATATGTTCCGTATATCTTCCCAGACTTTGGGAAACTGCTGGAACGTTCTAAAAAACCGTCCTTCGGGAAGAAAAAAAATAGAGACCCTGCTAGTACATCATGGGTCTTGTTGCCGTTGGTATTGCACTGTAAGATTTTAGGATCAGCCACCGACACACGGCGTCATCCTCGACTATGGATGTAGCAAATCGCAGATCGGTCGTGGTGTTTACCTACTTAGGCCTTGGGGTCTGGGACTCTGGGTCTGACGCATTGGTAAGCAAACGAGTTGGATGATGTCTTTTGATATGAGCAAGATTTGGTCCTGCTAGCCCTGGTACAGATTCTGGGGTTGGCCGATTAAGAACAAGTTTGGGGAAAGCGCCATTGGAGAGTGTAGCTAGGCGAACCTACCTACCGCCCGGCGCCTGTTGACCTGTTCCTGTTCAGCGGAAATATAGCGGAAACCGGCTGAGCGGCGGAGTCTCCGGGCATGACCCACCCGGGATCCACCATCACGGAACCCAAGAAGAGGGTATTGTTCGGTACCGACTATTCTTGGAGGCTGGAGGCTAGAGGCTAGAGGCTAGAGAGAAACAAAAGGCGAGAAGATGACTACCGAGTTTCTTATGCATTAGTAAATACCGAGTACAGGCCACTATATCAAGCTTAATAAACACGCCTTGCCTTACGCCTTAGTCGCGCTCTGCACTCCGTTATCGCAGCAACCCTCCATCTTTGATCATACCCGGCCCGGAGATGGCACTTACGGGCAATTCGTTTGGCTAAATTTTAATCTTAGCTTATATCTACGGCAAGATCCGAACTAGTTCATTGGATAAGACTCACAACTTGCAGTAAAGTGTCTCCATGTAAATAGCCTGAGGTACGCAGCAACGATTTCTGCAATAGCCCCCTCTGTGTTCATGTTTGAGTATCTGGACATGTCTAACATCCCAATGGCATAAGTTGCTGTTCGAATATACTGCTTACAGCACTTCCCGTCGTATGTGACAGCGCAGCTCTTCAAGCAAACACAATGTTCTCTTGGCCAACTTCTGATGAGGATACTGTAGACGTTGAAGACATTTACCTAGGTAGTTCTTATTAGAAGTGTTCTCATACGGTAAGAATCGCAGTATGCCCTTGTACCGGTGGTTTGAGTCTACCTTTATTGATTTGACTTATGACCTTATGTCCTTGTTCCTATATAGTATCAGCAAGGGGCATATAGATGGGATAGTCAACAGGGCCCAATAGCTTGGAGATACTTAGTGATCACACTCGTTGGTAAAAATAAGCTATTCGATTGTAACAAGGAGTGTATCAATGCTGTGCTCGTTGAACAATCTTGCCGCACATGCGTGGGAATGGTTTGATGTGCTCGTAGTTGACGACATAAAGAAGAGGCGTGGTTGAAACACTACTTACATAGGGTGGTTAAACGGTGGAGAGTAAACTTGTAAAGACAAGACTCCCATGGGTGTAAAAGACTAACCATTGCTAAGGTCAAGAGTTGAGCCATATCTCTCCGTCGACTGAACTCAGGCACTGCAATCTTGTGGATGCATATAACACAACCATGATCCCTACCAGCCAACTTTTATAGTTGGTAATGTTACATTGGCAATATCACAGTCCATCAAAGAGTAGTTGATTCCTTATCTATGTATCATTTTAGGGCTCGTTCCGCCGTGTCCTCCTTTCGATGGTTGTACGGAGTACCCTCAGTTGTGTTTAGCAGACCTTGATGACAAGCATCTGGCCAAGGTATTGACCCTGGAAACTTACTCACTTTAACAATCATCTATAGTTCTCGGGTTCTCTATACGTCCCATCAATTCTCCTGAGGTTTCTTTGCTGTTTTAAAAATAACAGTAAATGGCATCGATCTACAGAAAGCCACCATACCCTCTCCCAGCCTAATCAGCTATGTTTGGGTCTTCAACCCAACATCTCAAGCGATGATTATGTGACCCCTCTTAATACGTTACCGCATTTTTCTCATATTTAATAAATCTGCTTTCTTCTCAATTTGACCAAATTCTCTTGTGGCAAAGTCCTTCGCCGTACTTTGAATCGTAGCGTTGCATTCGCATGGGTCAGCAGCACTGACAATCGCATTCATAGTTCCTGATCCAAACCTATCTTTACTGCAGTTGGTACATGGCACAAAAATGTGTCATGTAGTTATTTATGGTGTAATGACACTCGATACCTCGCGGATTGTTGGCCTTAAGCCGGGTTACTGAGCAGCAGGCTTGGTGGGCACGGCGCATTTGTGCTTGTCTACTGCATTAAAATTAATTTGTGATAGAACCTACACTTGAGGGCCCTTTACAGGATGGTCTGATTCTTAAAGGGTTCTGGAGATGTTGTTGAAAAATGCTTAATTTTTACCGAGGCTCTCGTCATGGCAAATAAATCAAAGAGGAGGCTCAAAACTGATGCTTGATCAAGTTGTCAACTCACCGTCGCGCAATGCGACACCGCATTCTCTTTTTTGGGCTCATGTAAGCTATCTTGCGAAGATCGAGCCTGATCCTGTCTATATATGCATTTATCATATCGTTAAACAATGTGCTTTTCAGAGATAACTTGGTCTCGCCGGCTCCAGCCAGTGGTCCTGTAGAGTCCTCCCGATTGCTTCCTGGGGGAGAAAAAGAATCCCTACCACGTATTTAGAGAAAACAATACGCTCCTTGACAGCGACTCCCCCAATTCCGCGAACTAAACCCCAATCGAAGAAGCTGTGTATGCTGTGAATTCCAAAAGCGCCGGTTCCTGGCTCGCCTTTCGCCTACGAACATCTCGTATTGTAGTTACTCCTTGTTGGCCACGAAGCCCTTCATAAGTCGTTTATTATCCATCGTGGATCCTAATCATTAATCATGTCCAAGCTCTTGCAATTCTCGCTCTTTGGCGGCAAGCATTTCTCGCATCCTGTCCGTTTCGCGTTGTAGAGCAGCTCGACGCTCAGCTTTTAGCCTCTCGCCCTCGAAATCGCGTGGTCCAGCAACCGGAGTATTGTCACGATTGGAAAAGGCACCGGGACTAGGAGCTGACGCAATAGTACTGCCAGGAGATCGTAGAGGGGGTAGGGAGTAATCGCCGTCGTCGCTTCCGGTCCCTATGTTGGGAGGAGTGCCAGCTGAGGTCGAGGGATTGAGTATCGATTTGAGGTTGATTGAAGATATCCGTTTTGAGCTCTCATGTGGAGGTTCTTGCAAGGCAAATGCTTCGCTTTCCGTGGTCGAGAAGGATCGTTTTCGCGTTGGCGAGAGAAACGAGGCCGGGGATAAAGATGTCTTCCTATCATTATTCGACGCCATTGATGCCATAGGAGCCAGTCGATTATCGTCATTCAAAGAGCCTGTATAGTGGCGTGGATTATTTGACTGGTGGTACGCGGCAAGATCGGACGTTGAGGGTAATGGAGATATCGTTCTACCAGGCCGTATAACTGGTAGCGGTTCGATCGTGAGCGGATGATCTGGACGGCGACGAAGGCCAAGGTTGACAGAACCATCCTCATTAATCGACCCCCTTTCAGCTTTTGCATCATACCGGCTCTGTTGTTCAGCAGAGTCCATTGCATCCTCCATTTCTTCATCCTGGGAGGCGGGAATGATTCGCTTTCGTCTCTTGATCGTTGACTTCTTCATGGTCATCGGTCGGTGGACGCCATGAAGCTTATAGTACAGCCCTGCGATTATTAACAACCACAGACAGAAGCTCTAAAAGACTAGTACTTACCACAAGCATTGCAGATAGTATGACCGCTCTCGTCACGCCTCCACAGTGGTGTAATGGTCGTGCCACAATTTTGGCATGCAATCACAACCGTAGCGTTCGAATTCTGCTGGCTTTGGATAGCATTAACATCCAGGGGAACTGGCTCTGGTTTTGTGCTTTCACTTCGACTTTGACAGCTCTGTCGCTTCTGAGTCCCACCAAGGTTAGCGCTCTTGGAAACACGATTGTTATAAGCTGGGCAACCGTTACAGCCTTCCGCGCCACCTGTTCCATTGCAGCGGCCACCACCAGGACAAGTCCCTCCAGGGGTTTGATCAGCGGAAACGTATGTCGCATTTGACGCTACTTTCGAAGGGGTATCTACAGCAGGCTTGGGCGCAGCAGTTCGAGGGGGCTCTGCAGGTACAACATTCGGTGGCCGCTTGAGACTGGTAGGTCGGGAAGCATTCCTGGCTTTCTGATAGAGACCACAGGCGTTGCAGATTGTGGCACCTTGAGGCGATCTCCTCCATAAAGGTGTTCGGGTGGTTCCACAATTACTACATCGACATGAATATAACAAGACATGGATAGGAAGAAAGATGTCAAGACTCACCTGCAAACTTGTCCTTGGCTACCACTAGGAGGCGGACTTGCTTTTGGGCCATGATCTGATCGGGGACTCTGTTGTTGTGACATAACGCCAGGAGTCGGACTCGTTTTAGAGCCGGAAGGGCTTCCACTTAGTCTTTGGCGATTGTCGCGGTTATCTTGGCCAGAAGGAAGTCTGGTTCGTTCTTGAGAGGAGGCGGCTAAATTGTCGCCTTGCTTCGAAGACATAGGTCTTGATGGCAGCGCAGTCCGTACCGAACCCGCCTCACGCTGATGGCTGTACAGCGCCGCTGGCTGGGGGTCTTGGCTCATGCCCAGAGGTAGAGCTAATATGGTCGACAGAATAAACACGGCAATGGCTTGAGGCGAATCGAGAGGAGTTGATATTTCGTGATAAAAGGGGACGTATCAGTTACAGGTTGCGGACTGTAACATGCATCGGCGTCGATATTCGATGTCGAAATGTCGAGAAGTAGCGTTTGAGTCTTGTATAAGTCGACGATAAGTAAGATGAAATTGGACAACGGAAGAGAAAGTCCTTTCTTTACACGAGTCGTAATCGGCTGCGGCGGATTGATAAGTGGTTTCGAACCGGCCAAGGAGGCAAATCCAGAGACGCCGGGGCCGGGTTCCGCAACTACGAGTCCGTAAACACCGAAGCGAACCAAACAAAGTATGACTGCCTTGTCTCGATGCGAGACGTAAGCCGGGGGTTTTTAAAAAGGGGGTACCTAGCAAAAGGCCTGGGCTACAGTCAAGTGATATGTATCGTCAAGTTGCCAGTTCGCTGGTGGGCAGACCAGTCGCTTAGATCGTCAGGGTACCAAAGGACGTAGACTGCACGGAGCAGGCAGCTGACCTAAACAAGGCCAATTGAAGGTTGGAACGGAAAGGCAGGTATTGGTCAGATGACAGCTGGAGATGTCAAATAGTGACGCGACAATAACCGAATACTTGGGACCAAAAGTCCAAAGAAGGAAGAGGAGAAGGTGAGGAGCGCGGGGAGAGAGAGGGACAAGGATGTGCAATAGGTACGGTAGAGAATCTCTTGGTAGAGAGTTCGTGTAGTCAGGTCAGGTAGGGGAAAGGGAGGGGAATAAGCAGATGTACAAGACAATAAAGTTGATCGACCAAAAGGCGGGCGCAGTGACGATCAATCTGCGACTAGGCAATGACAGATGTTGGTAAGACAACGACAACAGAGGCGGCGCAAGACGAAGCGCAAGCAGGCGCTGGCTCAGCCCAGATTTGAAGGTAAAAGGGTGTGCTTGGCGAATGGCAGGGGAGGGTCTTTTGATGAATGAATGGGCTCTTGCGTGTGCGGCACCACCAGGCTGGGACTGTGGAAGGTGAGGTGACCGAGCAAGACCAGGGTATGATATGTGTGTGTGTGTGCGTGCGCGTAAGGCAGATCGATAAACCGAGACGCAATGAGACGGCAGATGGCGGTGGAGGAAGGACGGTGACCCCGGGAGAAGGAAGGATATCCGGAGAAGGATGATACCTTAGTAGTTAAGGTGGGGGGGGATGAATCAGTGCGAGACTCTCTCACTGTGAGAGTAGGAGAGAGAGGAAGAGAGAAAGGGATGTTGGGGTAATAATTTAGGCCATGTAACTCAACCTTTGGAAAAGAAGGAATAAACAGAACAAACAAGGTGATTGATGATCAGATGTGCTGTAGGTACAACATCCAATGAGAATGGGATTGTTCAATAGACTGGACTGGACTGGACTGGACTGGACTATACACAGTGGATTGGGAATTGGAGATTGGAGACTGGTTGTCGGGTTTCGGGAGCTGTGTTACATTGCATGACTTAAACGGGGCCCCAGCACGAGACTTTGTTTTCTCTTCTCTTCTTGCCTCTCGGAGGGGAGGGAACAAGACAAGGCGATTGGGAGCCAGGGAGTGACGTGCAATGCGCTGCGCTGCACTATACGTAAACAGATGAGACCAGAACAAGACAGAACAAGACAAGACAAAGAAAGGCATATGATGCGATTTCACGGGGAGACGGCCCCAGCGTGGAACGACCTCCGGCAAGTGAGGTACATTAACACAGGCTGGTGGGTTGGGGTTATTGATCTAGAGTTCTAGACACTCGTTAGTCTCAACCAAGATGCCGTTTCCGACAGCCTGGAGAGTTCCTATTCACCACCTGTCAAACATCTCTCCTTGGCAACCTAATCTCAAATACCTGGCAGACCTGGTAATGTAAGCAGGTTTCGACAGCCCATGCATGCCCTAGTCACAACTCCCCAATTCCTCTCGACGTCAAGAAACATAACATACACAAAAAGACCCTTCACAGCACTGTCGTCACAGTGGAGGACATAAATACAGGCCCTTAAATTAAGTCCTTTCTAGTAGGCCCCCTCCCCACCCTTTCTCACCGCGGCTCTTGGTCGCCCCTGAGATGTGTCGGATTACATTAACCGACCTCTGATTGGTTCAACTAATACGGAGAAATTCCTCTTGGTTCCTTGGCACCGCTGGTCGGCTTTTCGTGCAGGGGATCGTCGTCGTGGTGCCCTGGGCCTGACCGACCAAGATCCTGTTGACACTAGGCCGAGATCGGTCCCTCTTTTTTCTCTCACTCCATCAGCCGAGGCATGGAGTCAGCCGCGTTCTTATCTTATCTCGTACACGCTCCAACCGCGAGATTAGATTATCGACGCTTGGGAGCTTCAGTTTGAAGTGGGCGCATTTCTAGAAACATCATCGTCGACATTTGAGGCCAAGCTGAAGCTTCACATAACGTCACCCAAACCCAATTCGGCATTTGTCTTCGATTCAAGACATCGCGATCAACTCAGTCACCACCTCCCAACATGGCATCAGAATTCGGAGGTTCTCAGCCAAAGAGAGAACCGACACCTACTCTTCCACTATCATCGATTCCTCAAAAGCGCGCTCTCGAAGAAGGTCGGCACAGTCCCGTCGTCCCCTCGCCCTTGAATCCCGAAGTCAAACCTTCCGAATCCTTGGCACCCGAAGATGCCGCCCAAGCTGCTCGTTCCAAGTCGGTGCGCACCAAGAAAGACACGCTCAAGAAACGCGAATCCAAAGGCGGTGATAGTGCTCGTGCGACTCCCGATCCGAAGCCAAGGGTGAAGCAACAAAAGAAGCAGAGCGAATCAAGTCCGTTACGCTATAAGCTCGCGCCTCCTAAATTGTCCGACTTTGACCCCCCTCGAGGTCCTGTCATGACGGCGCATCATGAGACCACAATACACGATGGTCGATCAGTAGAATTCTTTGAGACATCGGATCAGTAAGTCGGGCTCAAATCCAATCCGTTATCTTTAAGCTAACCTTGTAAGTGTCTCCAACAAGAAGAGCTTCCGATATACACACTGCATCGCCGACCCTCTTTTCCCTTCCATGATCTATTATCGAGGTACAGAGCCAGAGCCTTATGGTCCCCACATGAGCTTCGAGGATTCGGCGGGGCACGTCTACTTCGACAAGTCAGCCCGCCAAGTTACGACCGACAAAGGATTCCGCATGACACGAGCGAACGTTGCTGTAAGGGAAGGTAGATGGTATTGGGAATGCAAAATTACAAAAGGAGTTCGACCACCTAAGGATGGCGAATCTAAGCCTGAAGGTGGACAACATGTGCGCATGGGCTGGGCGAGACGAGAAGCATCACTTGATGCGCCAGTAGGGTTTGACGCCTACAGTTATGGTATCCGCGATGTTGCTGGCGAAAAGGTGCATATGTCACGACCTAAGGAATTCTTCCCTGCAGGAGAAGGTATTCGAGAAGGCGACGTCATCGGCCTCGAAATCCAACTACCGTCAGAACATCTGCACCGCAAGATCATGACTGGGCAGTATAACCCAGTAGTTGACCAAACCGACGAGGAACCTCCGCCTACAGCGGAAGGGCGCAACATTGTCCGCGACCGTGTTCCTATTCGCTTCAAGGCACATACGTATTTTGAAAGGATCGAGTATCATCCTGTGAAGGAGCTGGAAGACCTTATGAATCCGACAGGATTGGGTAGTGGCCCTTCAGAAGCCCCTGGTCCTAACCATCCAAGCCCAAGCTTACGCACTCTCCCCAATTCTTGCATCCGCGTATACAAGAATGGCGTTCTCATGGGAGTTCCTTTCGAGAATTTACTGGGGTTCCTTCCACCATCTTCCCGCCCTCAAACCCAGGTCGGCGCTCGCGAAGGTCTCGACGACGGCATGCTCGGATATTACCCTGCGGTCAGTGTCTTCCGTGGAGGCGCTGTGGAGGTCAATTTCGGCCCCGACTTTTGGTACCCTCCTCCCGCCGAGTCCGCCGCCGACGATGGCCCGGATGCAACCAGATCCGGCCATGCTCGGCTGAAACAGGTTCATGCTATAAGCGAGCGCTATTGTGACCAGATTGCTGAGGATATCGTCTATGATATTATCGACGAGGTTGACTTCTGGTCGCAAGACGGCGGTGGCGCGACAGATCGTCAAGGCGTGAGTGATAAGAGCGAGGCTGTTGCCATGGCCCCTGGGCGAGAAGAGATAAAGGAACTGGTTCAAGACGATTAATGCAACAGAATATCTTCTGCATCGCCATTGTACCCAGTATATATGAAAGCCTTGAAACAGGCCCTTCTTTCAGCCTATTACAAAAGATACCCACACTGAAACTGCAGAATTCAATTTTATTATTCACAACATATTCATTACTGGTGAAAGCTGGTATCCATACTGCCCCGAGGCCCCATTCTCGTTTCGTCAATCGTCATAACCTGTGTCGTAAATATTGCATTACCATCTGAAAACGTTTCCCAGCTTGCCAAAGTCCTTAGCCCTGCTTAGCGACGAACTGGCTCTTCTGGCGAGACTGGTTCGTTCACAACCAATGCTGGTGATCGTTCGGACATAGGAGATACAGGCTCGCCCAGTACCGCCCTGTCGTCGTTGCGACTTGCAGTAGCAGCCTCTGGTCCAGGAAGAAGAGGATCATCTGGAAGCTCCTCGATTCGATCACTGCCGTCGATAGGTGTCTCGTTGGCAGACTTCTCACGCTCGAGGCGCACTTCGCGGCCTCGCTTGTGACAATACCACAGCACAAACATTAATACTATTGAGGTTAGCGAGTGTACGAACAGTTCAAGGAATAGAACTTACAGAATAGAGAAACACTCCATATGACATTTGTGCCAATGAACGCGGGCCAGCGCACCTTCAGCGCGTTGACAATAGCCTTGAGCATGCTAACTACAGCTCCCGGCTTTGTCACCAGATCTGTCAAGTTCGATGGCTTGAGGAGATCGATGGCAGCATCTTTGATGCCCTTATCGGTATTGGCCTTAAGACCTTGGCTTTCAGCTGCCGCTGCCAACAGCTCAGGCGCCAAGGACGATGTGAGCTTGTCTGGGAGCTGGGTAACAAGCTTCTTCAAAGATGACGGTAGCTTTTCGAACCCGCGGTTAATGGCACCATCGCGGTCCTCGACGAGGCTAGAAAGGTCACCGTAGGCTGTTGGAACACCGTTGGCAAGATCCTTGAAGACTTGCGTAAAACGAGACAAAAGCTCAGAGGACTCGTTGGAGAGGGAGACAATCTTGTTGTTCTTAGCCTGGAGGTTCAAGCGGTCGAGAACGTTGCCGAGGTCCTCCTCCTCGCGCTCAGCTTCCGGAGGAGCAACATTATCTTCAGGCTTGAGACCATCCTGTGGTTTTTTATGTCTTGTAAACAAGGCTGTAAGACGATTTGGTTGTTTTTCCTGCTTCTCTTTCTCTTTCTTTTCCTTCTTCTTGTCCTTTTTGCTCTTGGGCTCCTGTAGAGACTTGATGGCCTCTATCTCGCTCTCGGATGCAGAGGAGAGCTCGATCTGAGGGGTGTTGACTCTTGGAGGCAGCGGCGGAGCTGGACTGTCGTCGTCCAGAATACTCTGAAGCCAGGCTTCGTCATCGCGGTCGAGAACTGGGCTCAGTGGAGGAGTGTTGGAGCTGGGGCGGTGCTCGGTGCTACGCCGCCTGTGATTGTTAAAGTCTGGTACGCTCCCGTGCGTTTGATCGACTGAAGATCCAGCTTCTGTATTTTTTGCGCTTTCCTCCGCGGCCGCCGCTTTCTCGGCCTTGTTCTTCTTGATCTTCTTGTATGTCAGATATTCCAGCATCTTGAAGTTCGTTGTTTGGTTGCGGTGGCGTTGAAGGGCCAGTATATGGGGATTAAGCTATTTAACTACTGTAAACTACTGCGTAGTGAAACAAGAGGCCGCCCGGGTTTGAAAGAGAGCGATAGCGGTTTGTGTGTTGGCGCGCGGTTGTAATTCGCCTTTGTCTTGTCTTGGTGACGAACGAAGGAGCCCACAGCCACATCACATGTGATGTCATGACGGCTGTCGAGTCTGGGCCTCCCTAGACTAACCCCCACCTCAACACTTTACATGATCAACATTCAACTGCCGTCGAATGATAAGAATCCGAGAATTATTGGTCAACCCACCCCCAGAGCGTGTGTGGGTGGAGACTGGGACTTAATTCGACTTCGGTTGTTTTAAATGAATTGCTGCTTCATATTGACCTTGGGGTATCTTGAATACTTGATAGAGAAAAATAGGTCGGTAGACCAACGCTTATGCCTCAATCGCCACCGTGAATGATCTTGCTTCACTCATCATCCTCGTCATTCTCTGCTCCTCCTTCGTCACGAATGACCTCGTCCGCCAGTGTACTACGTCGCCAGCCACCGCCGCTCTTTCTTCGTCCTCGTTGAAAAGCGTCGGTCGACGTTACCGCTCTCTCGCCTGTGTATTTCTGGCCCGTCCAGCCGGCAGAGCATCGAGGGCATTTCTTTTCTCTCCTAGTTCGCCAGAAAGCCTCTTCGCACACCTCGTGCAGTCGAAAGTTGCATTCCACTTCCACGCATCTCAGACCCATCGTGACTAGATCCTTGCATGCTTCACAGGTCTTGATGCGCTGCCAATCGCGTGGTCCGAGATCGGGGTCGTTGTATGTTTCGATCAACCAGGGCCGCAGCTCAAGTAAAGCTCGTGGTGACAATGTGTAGAAACCCTCGTTACTCTTCTCGAACCAACCTCCCTCGACCAAGCCTGCCAGTACAGCCTCCACTTCGCTATGCTTCAGACCCTTTTCCGGAGTTGTTTGTGTCTGCGTCTCCACGTCGACCTGGCTTTCTTGTCGGCTAGGTCGTGCCAGTTTGATGGCTTGCATCTCAGTTATGGCCATGACTTCCATGCGCGGCGTATTGAACTTCTCGAACATGGCGTCCAGAACTCTTTTGATGAATGCGAGTTCTTCGGGGTTATACGTTGTGGCGAGCTGCGTCTGCGGATCGGAGGTGGTGTTGACCAATGCCCATAGCCGCCTCTTAGTTACTTGATGAGCAGTTGTGCGGATTTCGTAGTCGAAAAGCGTCGCTGCTTTTGAAGCCTTGTCTATGGCATTTTGGAAGTGCTCCTCGGTGATTTGGTCCCTGCGTATCTCGTCCTCGTCTTCGTCTTGATTGCGACTGGCGTTGAATATCGCAGCAAGGATAGGACGAGCCTCGTCAAATGTGATTGTTCCTCGAGCCAAAATGGCCTGAAGAAAGGCTCTATCGCTGTGGTTGAAGTGGTTATCACTCATTTTAAACTATCGCCAAAAAGTATTTGCGGTCATGAGTCTACGTCTCGGTAATTAATGTCGGAAGGAATAATGGTTTGCTTGGGACAAAGAGAGCGGTCTTTGATGTGGGGAGACGCGTTGAACGCGTTCCTAGCACAAAGGTTTAATTGATTGCGCGGGTCACTTGAGTGGATTTTGTGGCTGTGGTGGCTGGCGCGTGTAACTCGAACTGACCGTCCTTAGTCTGAATACCTCTCAAATCTGAGATTATTCATGCGTATTTAGATATTTTCTTCCTCATATGTTTGTCAGCTTCCCTGACACTGGAGTTGCTAAAATTAAATTTCCAAACTCAGTAGATAGTTTCCTGCTTGCTATGCACTCAATTGAGGCGTATCTATGTTTTGACGCAAATTGTTCCTCCGAATTTTCTTAGTAAACGTTAAGAATGAAAGAATGCCTAAGGGTAAGTAATAGGGGCTTCAGTGTGGGAAGTATAAACCGTGTAAAAAATACAACACATCATTTACTATATACCACCAAAACTTCGCAATCCCATGGTACAAGCACCTATATTTTGGCATAGGGTAACCATATTTGACTGCTGACTCAGCCCATCTGCCAATGAATAGCACTCCTGAGAGCTTTGAGCTTCACATAAGTTACAACATATACCCTTCAACGCTCAAGACAATAACGCGTAGCCTAGGCCACGACTGTGCCAGAACATATAGAATTGTCTGCGCAGCGGACTGGACACAATTCACACGTGGAGAAGGGGAAATCGGACCACGTCTTGAAGTCCTGGTCAATACAACAAAGACATTTATGTGGTGAGCTATCCATCAAGGCCACAGCCGTAAACAGCCCTTATTTGCTATAGTGGCTTCGATATTTGACGAATACCAGAATCTGGAGCACTCAATCGACCCTCTGTGTGTTTGAAAGAACAGAGGACCATCATTTGCAACCATTGGTCTCATCAAAGTCTATGAAAGAAGACATTCAGCCTCAAGCTCACAATTTCTGAACATCCCCTGGCTGTCAATCGCGGAAAGCCCCTATCACATCATCAAACACAAAAAAAAAAAAAAAGGAAATATGAATATGAATCAGACGGAATTGAAGGAATTCGATGTTATTCGGGTGGCCAGAAGCGATGGCTCAGATACTGGGCCTGGATACTGGCCGACAACAGCACCAACTACCACCAGTGCAATTAAGAAGACAAAGGATGCGGCTGTCTCGGAGAAAACACCAAGAACGAAGCCACAGATGATTCGCTTAACCGAGGACGACCCAAGATTTACGGAGTGGAAGGTCAAGCTTGGTATTCTTCTCAAGCAAGAATTATGCCCGAACCCTGATGGTAAGTCGAACGCTCCCGCACTGTATCTGTCAAATATCTAACTCTGGTAAAGAGGGAAACCCGTGGCTAGTAAATTTTCCACGAGGTTATTGGCTTTACGAGAAGTCAAAGCATCTCTGGGTTTCAGGATATCCAATTAAGGCGAAGCTGTTCAAAAGCCCCCAGGAGTTTGCTGTCCATTTGATATGGCTCCTCTCGACATCGATGGACTATCGAGACTGTTGTTGTGCTCATTGTAACGCTTCCAACATGATCAAAGGAGGAGTCAATGCTGACGACGGCCTGATCATCACTCATGAACCTTCCAAGGTCGACAAGATGCCGACCAAGGTAACGCCTGTTCCTTTACCTCCAATGCCTGGGCAAGGGCCTCAGAAGGCCAATAATGTTGTACCTCGACCAACGTCTACACAGTCTACGCCGGCTCACACGGCGCAAAACTCTCCAGCTCTAACGCCGGTCTCTACTACTGCAACTCCTGTGCAGCAAGTCCAGCAACCGCCCCCGATCAAACCTCAAGAGCAGGCAATTCAGCCGCAGCCGCAGTCATATCCCCAGCCTCAGCCGCAACAACAACCCCAAACTCAACCACAGCAGCAACAGCCACAACCGCAATTGCAACAGCTACAACCCCAACCACAGGCGCAGCTGCAAATTCAACAACAAGCTCCTCTCGCTCAAGCGTCACCTCAACCTATCCAATGGGCACTCAAATCAGCTGTTTTGTTCCGATCAGGAGAGCTGGTTTGGTACCAGAACGGCAACACATGGCGACTTGGAGTTATAGCTTCTTCGACTAATGGTCAGCACGAAGTTATGCCCATTGGACACGGCATCGTCCAACAAAGCAACGTGACAAAAACCGATGGGGATATGCGGCCCTTCTACGCCTTCACAGTACCACCTGTTACCCTCCCTGAGCTAAAGGAGAAGGAATATGACGGGGTTTCGTGGGAGTCACTATTTCAGGGTGCAGCAGATGGGAATAGACGCGAGATGCTTGCCCTTGACGCCTCCAAGATGGCAGCTGTCAAGATTGATTATTCGTACTCGCTCTGGTCCAAACTTTCAGAGGACCCAAGGGCTCGGAGCGTGACTTATTACGGTTGCTTCTTTGGAGCTGAGCGGGTCGAGATTGGCGATGCAATGCGGCTCAGATCACTCCCGGCCGACCTCAACGTTCCGGCCGAGACGGGCGTATTGGGCTTGCGGTTCATCTTTACCATGAAAGAATTCCCTGGTGCCGTCTTCTTCCGTGGCCACCTTTACCAGCTCGTATCGGAAGATCAACCAAACATTGTCAGGGATGAACACCTTCCCATTGCGATGCGGAGCGAGAGCCAGTGGCGCCATTCAGTTGGGGCACAGCGCTGGCGCTACGCACTGGTTAAAGAGAATGTCGTGTTCAAGGAGCAGTCGATTAGAGGTCGATTCTACCCAACGCACCGTCTCATGCCCATCCTCAACCCGGCCGAGTTCCAGAGCTCGGTTGCCCAGCGCCGGGTGGATGACCAGTACGCCCACCTGAACAACCGTATGGATGGCACGGGGAGATACCTTGGCCGGAAGATAAACCGGCTCGATACCCTCGGAGCGTCGGTGGCCCATACGGCTAGGATTAGTCTGGAGCCGTTCATTAGAGAGGGAGACCAGCCTGTAGGGTGATGATGCAAGAAACTTGGTCCATATATGGCATGGAATCACATGTGCCGAGGGTGCGAATTACAGGGGGTAATCATGGAGTTTGTTAACCAGTAAGTAGAATATTCAATAGAGATATCCACCAGACCGTATTATCAGTAATAATTTGTGTAATTCGTTGGCCTTCTTCCCTTCTTCTAAAGTCATAGTCCAAGAACAGGCCCTTGAAAGAACTCCCCCCATTATACCCCTGCCTTGACCCATTTCCCAAGATATGCATACGCCTCCCCTTCCTCTCTCTTGTCCTCCCGACATCCCGAAACCACCAGCTTCTTTTCACGATTCAGCCGTCACCATTTAATCTGCTCCGTCTGTGCAACACACACCGCTACGCAGAAAGCAACAGGCCACGACACAATCTCTGCTTCTCTCTTAGCACAAGCAACACTTACGTACGCTGCAAGTAAATTACCGCGGCACCTGCATTAAGCAAGATGGGGTTCGAATGTACCACAGATACTACCTCGAGAGGTACATGCAGGTATGCTTGTGGTGTTGAAGCACGGCTCCACGTGTTTGCTGTATCGTTGGGGCTTGCCAGACACACTGTATAAATTGAGAGAGGATGGTGTGGGTATGTATGATGATGCCATGGATGGTGTGAGGAAGCAGAGAATCGGAGAGTTTAGACGGAGTTTTGATAAGTTCCGATGTCTTATTAGCTATACCCTCATATTGAACTAGAGGACACCCGTCGTATGGTAATTGAAGCCACTGTAAAAATCACCCATGTTTGTCAAAAAATGATATGTATGCCATGAATGATTGACGTCTTTCTCATTGATACAAGGCGTAGGTATCGTTCGCCAAGAGGAATTGTGTTTATCAAGAGAGAATAAAAATAACACCGCTTCATCGCTATCGCCAAGTACATTGACCGTGTGGCACACTCGTTGTGGTATCCAACATCCTCGAGCCACGGCCCGCAAAGTAAACGCATTTTGCTTGTCAAGACACAAATATACCCTGAGTATTCTTTTGACAAACCAACTAATCCAGCGTCCCTTCCTCTGTACCGCATCACCAAGTTCCCCTGAATCACATAAAATCCTCTCTCGTAAATGCGTGTAAATGACCGATGGCTGAGAATGCAAATCATGGGGGTGCGTTTTAATGATCCAGATCGCGATGTCGTACACGTCGGCTAATGTAGATCTGCCATTTCTGTCTCGCGAGGAAAATACAAGAGGGATTCGCATCGAATACTATTGTGAACCACGGCCAAGGATGGATAAACCGTGCAACGTGTGACTGAGTAGAAGTAAAATAAAACGGACTGGCGACAAGAAACAACTGCCCAAAATTTGCCGGCTTATTGGTATAAGCGATAGATCCTCTGACAGCTGTTCCTCGCCATGGTCGCCCGAGTGTCGTTGTGTGATTGAGTATGTGAGTTTGTGAATTGATAAAAGAAATAACCTCCTCTCTTCGTCCCCGACTCCTAATTCAAGGATGTCTATTGATGCATTGTAAGTTATGCTACTTTTAGATTCTCGAGCCGTGCCTGTAACTTCTTCAATATTTCCGGATCTGGTTCAGGCTCGACTTTGCGGGGTTTGACACGAGGCGAGTCGTCTGTTTTCTCCGAGCCACATTTCGTGCAATTGGTTCCATTCTCAGCACCGGTTGGGAATATCGTCTTGCACGACTTGCATTGGTAGTGTGGTACACTGTTAGGACCAAATTCATCACCGGGATAACCGTATGGGTATTTCTCCTTCTTCGGTCTGTCATGTTGTTAGCAGGAAAGTTGATTGATATCTCTAGGCGAACTCACGGGTCTCGAGGGCAGTCAGTACAGCGAACATGGCCGCACTTCTCACAAGTCTTGTTGCCTGAAATGAACAGAGTCGAACATTCGTGACAGGTTCTTCGCACACGTTGACGAGGCTTCTTGTGAACCAAGTCCTGGCCTCCCGTCTTGCTAGGCCGAGTAAGAACAATCTTCTTTTCGTCAAAGGCATACGAGTAGTCCGGAATGATAGGGGCGTTCTCCTTGTTGGCTTTGATAATGGCGGCACGTCGCTCGCGACTGGCAATGATTTCGGCTTCGCTTCGCTTGGGAGGGTAACGGGTGCACTTGGTGCAGCGAGCATGCTGGCAGCTGGGGCACTCTTTGGCGGAAGAAAAGGTAGCGTTGCACTTGTGACAGGTTCGTCGTACACGCATACGAATCGGCTTGTCGATGCGGAGAACGGTATCGTCAGGGGATCCAGTATGAAGTTCGGAAACATTGATGTCAAGTCCGTAACGCTCGCCAAGTTTCTTAGCACGCTCTTCGATCAACTGGCTCCTCGTCATCTTGGAGACACCCTCCAAGCCTTCATATTTGCTCCTAGTTTCCACTTTCTTAACCTCAGGAACAGGGGCTTGGCTGCATAACTGTTAGTGATCAAATATCTCAAGTTTGGTTTCATCGATGTCCATGAATGAGCAATATTGGGCAGAACGCCAGGTCTCATTCGTGAGCATTTCGTCAAGAGCAACCGTACCTTGTCTTGGGAGTCTCATCAACCTTGGCGGGAGCAGTCGGCTTAGTGGTTGAGAGAGTTGACTGGCGCTTGGAAGAAGTAGAGGATCCTTCCCTCTTGAGGAAGGTTTTGGTACGAGTGAGAAGTTTGCTCAGGCCCTTCTCTTTCTTCTCTTCTCTGGGCGTCGATGGCCCGGCTTGAGAAGGAGAACTCATGTTGCTTGATTTGGTGTAACTGAACTGAATTTGATAACTGGTTGATCGTGGTTGGTTTTGAACCAGTATAAGATGCAATGAGAGTTGGGATCAGGATTTAATCGGGGTCCTTTTAGAATTGACTGAATATATGCAAGAGGCGAATAACACGAGGGGGTAATGGGCGATAGGGTTTGCGATGAATCGTAAAGCTCGATGATATTAGCGGTGTTGGTGTAATCGGTGGGACCGAAGGTAGTGGCGCTCAAGAGACGATGTACTGGACGATAGACAGCGACAGTCCTGGTGGAGGATGGGAAAGGCTGAGCTAATTAGTAGGAAAAATCCGTATATCGAGTCGAAAAAGAAGAGTCTATGTTTATAAGCCTCTCATGACGCAGTGGATCTGCGATAAACGGCACGAGGCAAATCGATTTTATTTTTATTTTTAAAGATGATGAGGGAAGAGGAAGAGGGTTGGAGTTGGTTGAAGGGTGATGGGCGAGGGCGAGCGAACTATACCTACTTGAGGTGGTCTGGTCTGGCGGTTGCTAACTTGGACGGGAGAGATGGCGCTACACACTCTCTCCACGGAGTACAGTGCACATCTGGCGAGGTGAGGCAAGGACGTGAGGTGAGGGTGAGTGGAGGGTGAGCCAGCCTGGTGGTAGTAGTGGACCCAACCTAGCGGCCCGGCGCTACAGTGCCCTGCTGCAGAAACGGAGAGGACGAGACCAGCGAATGGAAGGCTTGCCCGAGGCAGGTAAGGTCCAAAAAAGTACCTACTGGCTGTACCCAATTATTTACACAAGTTCGCTGCATGGGACCCTGCCCAGTCTTGGGTCTTGGGTCTTGGGTCTTGGGTCTTGGGTCTTGCATGCTGTGGGGGAGGTACGTCCAGTACCTGGCGACAGTACATACTGAAAAATGACCTGCGGGCAAGCGACACAACCGAAAGCAGGGAATAAGGTAAGGTAGGAAGGGGTGAGGTTTTTATATATATATATTCTTACGCCTTCCATGAGACTTGGGATGGAAATGTCGCACTTTCCCTTTCCAGGTTCTGTCCTCCAGTAAATTGACACTTCGACAGATATCAACACTGAAAGACCCGACACTGCGGGAGGGAGGGGCCTAGAAGGAGTCGGCCGCTGAAAATCGGGAGCCTAGGTATGTTTTAGTTAAAGCACTGGTCAGAGAGACTTGACCTCTTTAGGAGGTGATTCAAGACACGACAGGACATGCCACGCATCAATACATGTACTATCCGTATTGTACAGTAGCTCGGTCTCTGGGGACGGGAAGGGCAAGGTGGGATGCGATGCGCTACGGCGGTGCGATGCCCCGTCGATGCGTAAGAGCTCACTCAGGCTCTTTTGTTGCCTTTGAAGTTTGAAGGATGGCACGGGAGAGACTTAGAGATTAGGGCCCTGTCTCTGTCTACCGATTCTGCTGCCACAGGCACAGATTCTGCTCTGGCAGTCTGAGACTCTCAACTCTGAGTCTGGGTGTGTGGTGTGCATGATGCCCACAGGGGATCTAACCTGAATCACACCCCTGCTGACTGTACAGTGCAGCACAGTTCGATCCAAACGAGGTTGAATCTCCGTGGTATTCCCTACCTATTCCAGCTGGTCGGTTCACTGAGTTCGTTGGAGTTGCAGTTGTGGCCAGTGGTTTGGCATGTTGCCAGCCAGCCAGCCCTTGGCCTCTTTGATGCGGCCAGCTGGGTCAAAGTGGTGGCAACGCAATGGAACTAACCAAACTGCTTTATTGCGGCACTGTCGTAGCATTCAGTGGTCACTCAGCTGCCACATTGAGAACTTGAAGCTGTTGGTTGTTTTGCGAACCTACCAGTAAAACGTTGTCGCCAGTTCCTTTTGCGTTGCGTTGCGTTGCGTTGCGTTGCGTTGCACAATGGTTGATGTGACCGCCCCATACACGCATCAAGAACCCAAGCTGGAATGTTAATAGATCATCATCAGGCAATTACTGCAGTATTTCACATCGCGAATAGAAAACTCTCGTCAGTAGCCAGGAAATATGGTTTGAGGGGAAATGGTTTGTATAACCCACGTTATTCCCGTACGCCCGGTCTTGCCCATCTTCGTCAGAGTCTGATGGCGGCTGCAGCACAATCCAATTGAACAAGAAGTTAATTAGCACGGCACTTGGTCCATGGCTGAAATTCTGAATGCTGTGATTGTAGGTTGCAGCTGTCGGTCAAACGTAAATAAACCATGATGTGAGCCTTAAGTTCAAGCCTCCTGCAGATGAAGCGTGTCACAGCATTCCTGTGTAAGGTTACACATTGGAAAACCGTTTGTCCATGCCATGAGGCGTCCAAGGATCTGATTGGCGAAAAACAACGCGTATGTACTGAAGTCCTGGAGACAAAGGTCTCACAATGAGTCGTGTTAGTGGTGCATCTCGGAGCAAATTGAAGGTTTTAAAGTGCCTTAGAGCATCACTGACCAGAAACAGAAACATGACCGTCTCCAAGATTCATGAACTTAAGACTTGGTAGGTCCAACTGAGTCATATAGTGATGTTATTGGCCCAAGCCCTCAGTCCGGAGCTGTCCCGGGTAACAGGAACCCATGTTGAGACTGCCATCTCCGAGAATTTGCCATTCCTTCCCTGAACTTGGCAGTGGAACACTGGCGGAACAAAAACGACAGGAACTCCAACTCCACGGCCCAGGAAGGAAGGAAGGCAGGCCAGATCAGCGCACAGACAAGCAGGTACGACAGGGCAATCAGATCATTTAACACGCCCCGGTGGCAGGGGAGATCCGTTGAATCCCAATCAGAATCCCGGTTATCCCTGAAGCAAACCCCCAAAACCCCAAAACACCCCCCAAAAATCCTCTTAGGAAACCTCAAGCTTGTCGTCGTCAATCTTGGCAGTATAACCTCAGTACAGTATCCGTAGTACTGCGAGGGGTCAACTTTCATCCGCCGTTAAGTTGCATCGTTTTGTCGACAGACAGATAGACGTCCATTGCCTGTTTTTACGAGGCCAGAGCCTACAATCTAGCAATACGTTCAGTTCGGCTAACTTGGGTGCCTCGGTTGCCATGTCGTTGACCGCCCAAGAAAAGAAATATCAATTCATTGTCTGCGGAGGCCTCAGCTTTTCAGTCCAGTTCATCAGAACATTCGACGTCGCTTAAAAGCATGATAACTCCGACCCTGGAAAGCACGATGTCTTGGACAGTTGTCTTTGTCCTCGGCAGCAAAAAGTCCAAACTGCGCCTCATTTTACTTTTCTCAACTACGGATACCAAGCTCAGGCAGGTTCAAGGTTGGGTTAACAAGGGCAACCCGGGGTTAGTATGGACGGACCAACTCTTCCTCTCTTCCCGCAGCGGCCCCTGGACTCACTACCTTTCTATCGGTCCATCATTCCACTCTTCAAAGTTCAAACAGCCCAAGCTCCCAATCATACGTGGGACCTGGAAATTTTGTTGCGATTGGCTCTCATTGTTATTGAACGAATCTCCATTAAACCCAGCGGAAAGGTCATTTTCCAAGGCGAAAAGCAAATAACATTCCGGGGGTTTGGTATTATGAGCAGCTGCCACAGTCCGTCCCAAGCGACAGGTCGTCCTTTGTTCAGAGTTTGGCACTGTCCTGCAACTACCAGGAATATTTTAACGGTCCTCCTTTATTAGGTATCGCCTGTCGGCCTTGCTTCGATTCCTGTCCATGGTTAGACGTTTATACGCCGTCAGTATCGACATACATATGACCATCTCAAAGTACCTTATTATTAAGGATACCAGACGGTTAAGCTCTAACTTCAACTGCCTCTAGGAATTGCCCTTTCTACCGCTTGCCCCTTAAAGCCTCAAACATCTGGGCTCGGGGTCTCGGACTGACGATGCTATCCATGTGTTCCCTGACCGAACCTGAGTTTACCAACTACATTCTTTATCGGTAGTTTGTGACCAATGACATATGTCATGTCAGATATGTCCCAAGGTTAGAATCTCAGACCTGTGTCTGATCTTCCCGCTTCGATGCGCAGAAAAAAGAAAGGCAAGAATCGCACAGACGGATATGATTGATCATATCCATTATGAGCTGGCATGCACACTTTCTGACTCGCTTGCAAAGGACAAGCGATAGGACTGCACTTAAATGCTAATGTGGTGCACCAATTCTTCGAGGCTTCACTAAGTTTGTGATAATCCACTTACACAGGAGCATATCCGGGAAGCAGTAACACCTCACCACTGCATTTTTGTCACCCTAGCCACTCTGGCTGGATGCCACAGCATTCCAGTATGAACGCTGACCCACTGATTTCCACGGCCCTGGCGCCGTGTTTGAAACAAACAAAACTTGCGGACTGCGAAAGACTTTTGGTCAAGCCAAACATGCAAACCAGTTTATTACGTGGGCATGCTTCATCGAATTCATTTTGTTGCTTGCCATTTTGGCCTCTTTGTAACGAGCCACAGCATAAGCACGCAGTCTTCTCCTGCACAGCATGCCTTGCCTGCATCCACCGCCGCCATGAACCGATATTGAGTCTCGCCCGTCCTGCAGGTAACCAAGAAATGCAGTACCCGCTATCTCCCGCCAACGACTGTGCCAACCTGGTGGATCGTCCCGCCCGCCACTGTTCTCTTGGCTCCGTAGAGCTTGGACAGGGAAAGTGTCCTTAGTTTTGTGACGATTGGGAAGTACATTGGAGTATATAGGGTATTTATCTAATAAAAGAAGAGTGGAGGGGATCTAATAAATGATAACATGGAGGTCTCGAGCTAACGTATACGTAGGAAGATATTCACGA
The DNA here is from genome assembly GCA_900312805.1 of Fusarium torulosum. Taxonomy (NCBI): domain Eukaryota; kingdom Fungi; phylum Ascomycota; class Sordariomycetes; order Hypocreales; family Nectriaceae; genus Fusarium; species Fusarium torulosum. The sequence continues at coordinate 85,542 of ONZP01000105.1, forward strand.
TGTTCCGCGAACCGCTCCAGCGGTAACAAGCTGTCATAATGCGGGAGACTGGGGTTAATCTGACAAGTTTTGGATGCTGTTGAGCGACAAGGAGGCCCGAGGAATTGGTCTAGAATTCAATCTCGATGCCAATTGAACACCGAACAAGCGAGACATGTGTGTGCTGACAACTGACAGCCGTTGATCTGTTAAGACTCAAGAGGCTTGAGTCATTCCCAATAATGACGATATCCAGCTGACCGGTTCCAGTTCCTGAGACACAAGTCGGTGACGAGCCACGACCCTTGCACAGATTCCCGGCGACTTGGTCCAAATGACCACGTAGCACGTCAATGGTTGTGCCCAACATTCATCGACCTTGACCGCTTTCATGTCTCATTTACTATGCACGTACATGCACACGTACTTATGTACCTATGTACCTCTGCGTGTCTTGCCTGGAGTCTGGATCAGGCAAGGAACGACAAGGTTGGGAGGGGTCAGGCCCCTCTGCCGATACTTGCAGCGAACGCCTTTTCATCATCTGCATTTGAGAACAATCGTTGCATTGGCTAAGTCTGCATCGTTTACGAAGGAGAGAGCGACCCCCATGTTTGGTCGCAATACCTACACAGTACATGCCTTGTACACTGCAGTGTAGCACGGCGCGAACAATGGGTACTACCCCTTGCCAAAACTCGACAGCAGCAGAGGCGTCGTTCTCAACCATATTGGAACGCAGTGCGATGCAATGCAACACGGCCAGAAAACAATTCAAACCCAAACCTGATCGAGATAGGGATGATGAGGCAGATTCGGAAAACGATATCCTGCTCGGCCGTGAATCCTGGGTCGGCTATTAAAATATTTTTGGATAGTCTGACAGGGTTTTTCATCGCGGCAAGCAATCAACTCCAAGGCCACCCATACCTATCAAGGGATTAACTTTAGGCCCCCACAAGGGTCGAGGAAAGTTTCGCATACCGTCATCAGGGATTCAACCGAACGAGCTAGCAGAACAGAAATGACAGACTGGAAGAAAACCATGTGTTTGCCATTTGTTCCGGAAACGACCCTTGGGTTTCCCTGGCTGCATTGACCAAAAGCTCGCCTTTGCTCCGGTGTCCTGATACGAACTATTTAATAGCATCCGAGTGCCAGATGCTGTTCGGAGACAGTCCCGGGAAAGGCAGGCTGCTCGTCGGGGCACGTTCACTCATAGAGACGGACTGTCTGGGAGTGTTGTGCAATCGGCACATTGCCAGGGGACCTTACTGACCCGTTTGCTTTCGCTACACGCAGCGGACACCGGCCATGTTGGACCCATTGTACCTAATTGATTTGGGACTCTGCAGCTGCACACTGCAACGTTGTGCATCCCCGAGTTTGAGACTGAGTTTTGGTGTCATGGCCTGATGACCCAATAGCCTGGAGCCAACAGTGCCAGAATACAAAGGCATTCGTCATAACGACCAGGTTCTTAAGCCGGGGGGGTTGATCATTGATTTTCTACTGCGTGGCGAGCAAATGGCATTCTGGATGTGTTGCACTGTACAGACAGCCAACCGACTACGCAGAAATAAAATCATGCAACTGCAAAGGCATTGCTCAGTAAAGCAGATGTCCGTTCACAACTGGACCCTCCGTTAAACATCAGTGGCGCTGCGGCCCTTGCCGTCCCGCGGATCCGCTACCCGCCACCAATATCTGACCACTAGCCGTTGAAGTCCGAAGTTGGAGTTGACGTTGAAAGCCTAGGAATAACCCAGCTTGGCCGGAATGGACAATCGCAAGCCGTGATTACCAGTTCTCATGTCTCGTGTCCACTCTAATTAGAGTGCAAAATGGACTCCGTCACTAAGGACCGTGCCCTGAGCACCGTTTCTCGGAAAGCAACCGGATACCCCGAATATACGTCCTCAGTTCCATGCCAAGGCAGGCCCAATATATCTCAGAGAATAGAGGGTTCATCCAGCGATCCACGCAAATGTAAGGATGCTTGAACGGCGAAAACTGGATCTTCAAGATGCCATTATCATGCAGGTCCCTCCTTATGAGCTTCATGCACCGGAACCTTCATCCGAGGTGGACTTTAGCAATTGAGTTGTAACGTTGCACTGTTATTGACGTTCTTCTTTCATGCCACGCGTGATGATATGATATTGGTCTTTCTACCTTGTCAGAGACCCCGCTACTCACCGGAGAATAGAAAAGCTTGCACACTATGAAAGCCAGAAAGATATTGCGCCGTGTGCAGAGCAGGCATCTTGATGGATCCTGTTTGGGATAGCAAATCGCATCCGAATGGTTGCGTTTGGACAAGATGTTATTTTAGTGCTACGCACGTGAAAGTGGCCCAGAATGCCTGCACAAAACTATCTGTCGAGGGTTGTCATGCGAGTAATTTGCTACGGTGAGAAGTGCAACTGGGAGGTAATTAATGTGGACGAATGACTCGGGACTTGTTATGAGACCTTTTTTATTTCTTGAATATGTTTATTTTTACCAGAAGAGGGGCAAAGATATCGATAGGTGTATATATCGTAATATTCATAGTATTATCGAATAAGAAAAACGTGCAATTATAGCTGATTGTTTGAGGGTAACATGGAGAATTAAAGCTGGCAGCGACAGAGCGAAAAGCAAAGCATCTACTTTACATCACCATCTCTGTACCCCTTTCCCTTTGCCGAGACCTTCTGTCTCCAGCACTGGAAATTCCTCGTGCTGGATGCCCAACCCTAGATCCGACAAGGGCATGCCTTGGTCCTCCATGCTGAGCTTCAGGGCAAGTTCGAGATCGTAATCTCTGTGGGCGCGACCTGACGATCCCGCCTCGGGTGCGACTGGTGATCCAGTTCCGGAAATCTTACTCTTTTTGTTGAACTTGGGCTTGTATGCCACAGAGAACTCGTAGTCACCCGAGCTTGCTGCTTGAGGGGACGTGCCATTTTCGTTGACGCCTTCCATCAGAGACAGACGAATAGCCTGTTGAATCTGTTGTTCATAATCGTCTTCAACGGGTGCTTTACTGACATCATCTGTAGAAACAGTAGGGGGGGTAATCATGTCAGTAACGCTGGGCTCAGGAGTCACAGTATCAACAGTAGTTTCACTAAATGTTGAGGCAGTGTCCAGACCAGCATCAATGGCGGAATCGCTCGTTCGGCGTTGTTCTTCAAAAAGAAATGCTTCCTCAGAGATCATTTGTGCATATCGCAGAGCTTCTTCTTCGGTCAGATCCCCAAGAGAACCAACACCAAAGCGACTGCGAAGGCGATTCTCTTCCCTGGCTTTCTGCTCGTTCTCTCGTTTGATTTCAGCTTCCTCAGCAGCGATGAAACCAGTTACAGCTCCGCCCTGGCGACGACTGGCCAAACGACCATGGACATCAGAGTGTCTAAGCCGGCGCTTGCGCCCCGAGGCGTGACTGGCAGAGCTGTACGCCCAGTATCTCAGGAAAGCCCCAAAGGAGACAACGCCGCGGAGCACCGTTGGATCGGGGTCGAGATAAATAGCACGAACTGCAGAGTATGTCGACTCGTCAAGGTGAGGGTTCATTGTCATCATGTGTCGGGGCACTCGGCCATTGGATCTCGCATTGAGGGTTCGAACGGGGTCCAAGGTCGACGCCAATGGGTCCCATGCTTGAACAAGTCCATCATTTCCACCATGAACGACATACATGGCTGAGAGGGCCACGCAGGACACTTCTGGAGACTCAGTCTGGATTTGTCGTACAGGGCTGACACCCGAAGCCTTCGCGTTTTCACGAGCGTTCCAGGCAAGTACAGCGCCAGTATCTGTTCCGATAGCAAACAGCCGAGATCTGCGGCCTGGAATCTCTTCCTCCGCGGTGTACAACGGATCTTCACTAAGCGTTAGAACTGCCGTGTTGGATCGATCTATACTGATGCTTGTGATCACAGCATGGCTTTGACTCTCCAGTTTCATAGAGCAGCTCTCCCATTCATGAAGGTGGGATAGAAAATCTGATGATGATACTGAAGCAGGGGAGACAGACTCAAGCACTTTGTTCTCTAGTATGTCCGATAGTTCTGCAGAAGTCGTCCCAAAGAGTGAGGACTCGGGAGGACCAGGAGAAGCAGAAGGAACCGGTGCCAAAATAACGGAAGACGATTGAGCATATTGAGGAACTAGTGATCGGGTATATCTCTCAATGTGTGCAGGCCGATCCTCGGCAACACCGCAATCCACCACAAAGATATTCTCACCCGCACCGTGCCCATCGTCGTTAGCGAAATCGACCTCCAATTTCCGCTGCATATCCCATCCTTCACAAACCCGTCGGAAGTGTGCTGGCTTTTGGCGCAAGAACTTCTCGATCTCTCGCGCTTCGGCAGCCAGCTGACTCTTGCTCAGGTTCATTGAGTTGGAAGGGGATCGAGGCGAGTATGCGCCTTTGGTCGCATTCTTATCCAGATCGTCTGGCCGAGCAACACGTCGAGTAAAGTCCAGAAGATGCCAGTAAACTGACCGTCCAGCAAACCAGGCATTTTTGGCTATGTCTTCGCTCTTTGTTTGGGGTTGTGCAGTAGGCGTCTCAGTCAAGTAAAAGACTTCGCCTAGAGCATTCAGGGCAACGGCCCATACCCTCGCTGCGGACTTGCGTTTCTGACTATAGGATTCGTCAACCTGCAGAGAAATGATCGGCACACCAGGGCTGAGCACCCAGCGAGCAGTGACTTCTCCGGCCTGATGATGTTGGGGCCCGGAATCACCTCCTATGGCGTAAGAAGTGACAACGCCCAGAGTAGAGCCAGTCAGCATCCCAACCATTGACTGAGTGGTAGTAGGCACATTCGCTGACTTGGCTAACCAAACACTGCAAATGGCCTCGGACATTTCCGGGATCTTGGGGATATCAGGATAGGTATCAACGACACCAGAGTCCGGGCCGAGGTACCGTCCCCGATTCTCATTCACGGGGCGGAAGTAAGGCCGACCTCCTGGGAAGCCCTCACCCGCAAGCAGACCATATGGCTGGCTCACGTCGAGGACGTTGGGTGTAGAAGCAGGACCCTCTCCCAGACCAAAGGGGACAAGGTTGGGGAACACCTCATCGAGTTGCATCGAGTTAAAAGGGTCCACGAAACCCCATTTCTCAATTTTTCCATTGGTAGGATCACTGACGGACGCTACTCCTAGGTCGGCAGCTCCATGGATGGCCTTTGGTGGTTTCTTGCCGTTTGTAAAGACAGCATGAATAGTCGTCACAGCCCATGGCAGTTTTGAATTGTAAGTCAGGACAGCGCTAGTCTTCTTACCGGTGCGAACAGACGCACCAATACCCCCAGAAGCGAAAGAGGCACCTGGCTTGCCACGGGCCAGGCATCTAATTAAGCGCGTACGAAGAAGGTACTCCTTTCTCCAGGATGCCAGCGGCGTGAGGCGAGTGAAGTATCGAGACTCGGACTGGATTAAATCGTGCGAGCTGTCGTCCCATATATCCACGTTGCGCTTGACCTGGAGTGCTTCGTGTCCTGGGAAATATCGCAGGAAGGCCATACGCCATGCATGGGAACTGGTGATAAGGGCATAGAAGCGTTTCGAAACAAGAGCGATGGCAGCATGGGAGTCGGAATGCAAATGTGAAAGGATGTGCGTCAATATTTCTGAGGAAAATACAAGTTAGAAGATGCAATAGCACTGTAAAATGTTGTATGACGCACCGTTTGGGAAATCTTCAAGTTGCACACCACCGGATGGTGATGCGGAGCGTTTGATGACCTTGAAGCCCAGCACTTTCTTAGGGGTAGGCGGAGTCATTGCATTCTCATACTCGGAGATACGCTGGCCGGGAGCAGAAGGTTGGACGGCCGAGTGATGTTCTAAGCTCAGTCGACGTAGTTCCTCATCGAGTAAGTCGGCATCGACGTCATGACCCGAGTCGCGGCGGAGCGCCGGTGCAGAGCCCGGGTCAGCGCCACTCGAGTCTCCGGAGCAGACTCGACGAAAGCCACTTGGATCATGGTGAAGGGGGCCATGCTGGGTAGATGTTGTTTTAAACGGGTTGTCTCGGTGAATCAAAGGTTCTGTGATCTCGAGAGGCTCTTGTTGCATGTAGCTGAAGGCTTGGAACTCGGGGAAGAAGGGTATGGACCGTGCACAAGGTGTCTGCACAGTCTAGGGCGCTGGGGCGAGGATGTCGGGATGATTGGGAGTGCTGATTGTGCGTGTGCGTTGCTGGGTTATATCGCTGCGAAAGTGACGAGGTGGTCGAGGTGGTGATCGTTCCAAGATGGAGTTTGTCGTTTTTGCCGCGCGCCGCGTCGAGTTTCCGATGTTCTACTTTACCGATGATGAGCCGACGCGAGATATTGTCGATATGATGGGGGGCCAATAGACAACCACAATAGGACATCGTGTTCGAGGAGTTGGAAGTAGGTGTGCTACGAGAGGAAAGACTGACTTAGACTATCTGCTGGACCGTTGTACTAGGAATGCTCTTTCTTTTCTATCATACCCGTCTCGTCTCTTGCCCTCAAAGCGTCGCTGCCTGCTAGACTTAACTTTGCCGTGAGTCATCAAGGTAATTCTGATGGAGCCACTTCAAGTTTGCCTCCCGTATCGTATCTGTCAGCAAAAGTCTAAGTTTTCAGTTCAGGGCTTGTTGTAGCCGTTATCATCTCAACATTCAACGTGTTGAAAAGATTGTAAACTTGCTAAATAACAACTGTCTCATATCGTGGTCGAGTCAGAGTGGCATTGTCGACAAATACAACATCATGACTTTATAGGTACCTGCTTCAGATCGAGGTGTATTCATTTGAAACAATTCTTTACACTATCAGCAGCAGCTTGTATCAATGGAATGATGGACTCAACAACATAAACAAGCTCCTGTATCACTTTCATAATAAAAGATGCTATGTAGTCTCTGGTTCAAGTATAGCAACTCTTGCATCACAAAACATCCCTGTACATAGTAAGTGTCTGTTCAATTCGACCGGGATGTTAATATCTAAGTGGCGTATTTAAGCTTCTGGTCAACCAGTAAGAAAGCTCAGTCTCTCGACGACGATGCCGTTCCACCAATGCTCTTTTCCAGTGCTTACCTAGGGGTTTATTAAAAGACTTCACTCACTACCTGTTGAAGGGTAGTGATGAGGAAAAGATCAACCAAAGACCTGCTTTATATAGCCCTGAGATTGTCTAAGTATTTCTTCATGATACCCCTGAGAGATGCCTAAAGAAGGAAGAAACAATGTAGAACACAAACGACTTGCCAAATATTAAACAACATAAGTTGAATTACTGAGAGTACCTGCCTCGAGTTTTTTCATATGACAGCACATTACAATGTCTCGATTCTGCTTCGGCAACTTATCATAAAAAGCATGAATATATGTTAGTATTAAATAGGTGTGAAGGCGTTTGGTAATCCACCTACCCTATGCGAAAAATGGACATACTACTCCTCGCCTTTAGATCTTACGACAGAACACTGACAACAAATACTCCCGTAACAAAATCAATAAATAACCCCAGTGGTCTGGTTAGAAGCTAGACGTATCGTCTATTCAGTCACCGGGACTCGCTATGTGTTGTTTTATTGGAGGAGGAGTGTTTCGTGTATATGTCTACATATTTCGAAACTTCCATCTCATAGAAAAGAACTTCACGGTTGCTAGAACGTGTTAGAACCGTAAGCTGGTATGATTGATGATCAAATAGAATGAACAAACATTCACAAATATGTTGATTTATCATGTTCTTCACTAAATAGTACTAATGGCTGGGATCTTAAGACTGGCGGTTCATTCTTAATCCCATGCGCTTAAATTATTCCCCATACATTTTCGCCCATTCCATTCCATATTATACAAGTTATCTATATGGATGAATCTATAATCATGATGCTAAATTCTTATGCTCAAATGCCGCCAGAGATCATAGATTTCGTCCAATTCGACGTGATTAAACCCATACCCAAACGCCGACCGCTATGCATAACAGTGTCATTCCCATCGTTAACCCTGGCCGTCGCGGAGTTGTACCGCTGTCATCACCATCATCATTCTTCTTCTTATCTTTGCCGTCCTCCTTAATATTGATGTTTCTGGAACCAGTAGCAACAGGTGAGTCGTCAGAAGCTGTTGCCCTTGCCTTGATAGTGGTAACAGTCGAGGCCCCAAAAGGGTACTTGACTGTCATTGTTCCAACGATGACGCCACTGGGTCCGATCGTGATAGTCTCCCCTCCAGTTTCCTTCGTAGTGCTCTTAGCACCAGGGCCGGCTGTAAAAGTAGTTTCGTCGACGATCACATATGAAGGGTTGACTTTGGTGATGGTCGCTCCACCAACAATTCGATATTTGGTATCGGTTGCTTCAACGTCGTACCCTCCGAGAGTTGTCCTGTCGACAATAACACCTGCAGGCCCAACAGTAATAGTATCATCATCGATCGTCTTCGTGACTCCGGGGTTATCGGGCCCGTAGATCAGAGTCGTGGAATGAAAAATGAAGACGGACTTTCCAGCCACAGTAACCATTTCGCCCCCTACAATAATCACATCTGTCTGAGGACCACCGACTGCTGTATAGGTGAGAGTTTCGTCATCAATCACAACTCGACCAGGCGCAATGAAGACTTGCCGTTCCTCGACCAAAGTGTGTGAGCCTGCAGCATGAATCTCGAGCTTCGTAGTTGTGCCCATGAGAGGGATCTTCAGCCTCGTACCATCAACAACAGCTTCTGTGCCCGAGACAGTAACGGGTACCCCACCAACTGTTGTACTGGTAGGACTGACAACGGATATGACAGTTCCTATAGGTTGCGGCTTCTTTACTGTTGCTCCCTCGCCAACTACTTCTGTTGGGCGAATTGTGAATATTCCAGAGCCGACGGTAACTGTTGTTGTTTGGTCTGCCTTGAGGTTGGAAAAAGTCTTGTCATTGACAATGACTTCCTGACCCCTTGCAGTCACCAAAAACACCTTGGTTGGTTCCGGTGCGAGATCGGTGTCGATGCTGGCGTTGATGTCAGTGTCAGCGTCCGGCCGTCTTTGAGTTTGTGGGCGATCCTGTGATCGGCTCTCCGGCATAGGCTCGGATGTTGGCTGTGGTAGTGTATCGGACCGAGCTTGAGATTGGTCTTGGGACTGAGCTTGGGACTGAGCCTGAGAGTGAACTTCGGATATAGGTCTCGTCTTGCCGTGTCCTCCTGAAGTCCACAAATCTCCTGAGGGCTCGGAGTCATTCGGGCCTGCGGCGTTGGAAGGCTCAGGTAGCTGTTTATTACTGACGGGCAACCGACCCTCCTTCGTTTGCTTGCCGAACTTTGGAGGGGGTTCCGTTGTAAAGATAACGGCAGGGTTCTTATCAGTGGTTACGAACGTAACAGTCATTCGAGTCGTGGTCCTAGTTAGGCCTGGGATCTCGGGTTTGGGAACACCCGTAGGATTTGACCACCCGGGAACCTTTTCCGTAGAGCAGGAACCTTCCGGTGAACAGTCTTTGGGAGGTACTTTTGGAGAAACCTCTTTTGTGGACGAAGCAGGCGCCTCGGTAGCGCCTGGTCCCTTAGTATAAGTCGGACCAGAAGGCTGTGTCTCGCAAAAGTTCGGAGTACTAATGGTTGGATAAGGAGGCGTGTATTCGCTGCTGTTCCCTAGGAAAGTCACTGTTGCTGTATACACGATAGAATACTCGGTGATGGGCTCGTTATCCTGCAAGGTCGTACAAGGAGGCAAAGATGTTGGTGCTATCAACGTCAATGTACCTGTCGGCCGGGGCCCAGGTGTGGATGTGCCATTTATTCTCGAAGTAATAGAGGGAATCCAACCGCAGGAAGACTTGTGGCCAGGACCACAGGTTTGATGCTGGGTGTTGTTAAATGCGACCTCTGTCAGAGTAGGGGCGAAAGCCTGGTGTGGTCTCCTTTGCCCTGAAGTCTGAAAATTGCGCTCTGTTTCTGCTGGAGTTGCATCTTTATCGTTGCTGGAGTTGTTGGTGGTACTTGATGTATTAGAATCAGAGAGATGTCCATCGGTTGACAGAGTGACCCTCGAACTTGTAGTCAAAGTGGTCAAATCAGAAGCCAACTGTGTAGTTGCTGTCAACTCGGTTTCATGACTGAAAGAAATCGACGCCGCCTTGGACGAAACCGTTGCTGTGCTTTTATCGGAAGAGGTTTCGTCGAACAATGAGGAATACGTGAGATCCCCTTTTGATGTTGTCGATAGAACTGACCCTATGCTACCGAAGGATTGAGATTGGTCAGACAATATAGAATGGGTATTTTCTCCTTGTAATATTGTTGACGACGTTGCTGATGTTGATGATGATGCTGGTATCAACTGCGATAAGCGAGTGATGCTCCCGTCCGGGGCAGTCACGATGGCGGTATCGTTCAATGGAAAGCGCCTGGGGATTTGTTGATTCAGATTCAGGTCGACTGATAAGGAGTTTCTTTAGCCGTTGTTCTATTCTCATTTCCTTTCCATCTTTCCAAAAAAAAAGAAAAAAAAAAAAAAAAGAGAAGCAATTTGCAAAACTCACATCGAGGTAGTGCAACTCCAGCAACAGAGGGCATCAGCGTCGCGACCAAGAGCAGTGCGTTGGTTCGTACTATCATATTGATGGCACAGCTCAGCACAGCAGCGACTGCTTCCGTATCATGCTATATCGGTCTCGCCCAGGTTGTTTTTCTGTTCGTCCAACTGCCACCCAATTTCAACCAAACCGACAAATAATGGCCTCTAAACGAGTGATTCGGCCGCGTCAGGAATAATTTCACATCGGTTGTGGATGTTTCTGCCGCACAGTAACTACAATGGCTTCGACAATGTCAGCATTCAACAAGAAGAGGAAAATCAATCACAGGATGCCTGGGAGCTGGGAGGGGCTTGAAGGTTAATGAACCAGCCAGGCCCAACCTCTAAGAACTGGCTCTAGTGTATAATAGCCAGGGGTTACGTCGCCCACAGGCCCAGACGATCCCACCCGGTCGAGGCCAACTGGGGCAATAGACTCGGTCGTGTGCTGGGAGGATCACTAAGTGTCAGGGCTGCCTCCACTCCATCTGTTGTTTCATCTTAACTTGGAGATCTGATTCTTGTTCTCGTTGGGGTCTGGGCGATTGTATGGCGTACACCGATAGACCACAGTGGCAGACGCTGTGCTGCATTCGACAACACCCACAGCAGAGCCTAGAGTGAGTGTGGCTGATGCTTTCGTCTTTTGCGAATACTACAGTACCATTCTTTCTTTCCCATCATCCATTCCCCAACCTTCTCGGGCCTAGTGGATGACACCCCAGAGCGGTCGATTTTCCGATCAGCACTATCCAGCCTTCCAAGATCTGAATTAATATTCTCTTGGCTACACAGGTCATCCAATAACTCGCAAGACACAGTGGCAATCTGCTGAAGTCTAATAAGCGTACTACCGACGGATCCTCAACATCCCGATCGCCCAGCCCGTGGTATAACATTAGTGGGACAATGTCATAGCCTCTCTACTTACATTCGAGCTGAAGGTGACACAAGGCACACGGCAAGAAGGAAGATGAGCGGCGAGAAAGCTGCTGGCATTGCCTAATATGAGCAAATAGATCCGAGGACCAGTGTTCGATACGACCAGCAGGTGTCATTCGCTATGTGAGGATTGAGTTCTTGAATGTCGCAAGCTCATGTAGTGGAGTAAGACCACGGTCTGTTGTTGGTTGCTAACGCTCGGCATCTGCTGTTAAAGATGTCCCGTGAGCTGGGTACAGAGTTTGAAGTTTGATGGTACTGATTTGGCGTGCGACAGGTTCCTCATATGAGTGCATTTTGCAATCATGTACTGTATATGCCACCATTGACTGACATCGTTTAAGGTACAGTCAAGCCAGGGTCTTACTAACACTATGCAGCCACCGACTGATGGCGTCAGGGTTTGCGCGGCTCTGTACAAACCCCCATATTGGACGAATCGAAGCTCTGGTGGTTGACCGCGACTGACAGGCACGGGATACTTTTCAGAATTGAGCCACAACGTGTTTCTTTCAAGCAGCTGCTGTTTATGGTTAAATAATAGCACAGTCACATGCGTGGGAATGATGCATTGCTACGCTAACAATACCGTAGCAGCTACTCCGCATGTATGGATGATACAGTGTCGATCGGGCAGGTCAATAGATAAATTTGGTCAAGCAGAGCCAATTGACTGGCGCGAAACTTGACGTCCTTTGAACACACAATCCTTGGGACCCCATATTCAGTGTCGCCTTGTACGCTGCAGTCAGCGCGAAGGAATAAGCCTTGCAGCTTGCCTCCGCGTTCTGCACCATAAGTTCGAGGCCCGGGCCAAGCTCCAAAGAGTCTAAGCTATGCCACTCTATATTTCGTGGCTTTCTTTCTGGTCATAGGCCACTGGAACGGGGACATGACAGGGGCACTGGGACCAGCACAGGCCAAAACTTGTTCTTTGGGTCGCCGTACCCCTTGCCCTTCACCCCAAATCCCTTGAACAACATCTTCCCGGGGGCTGATAACAGCAACGAGACATTATTCCATGGTTATATTGTACGATAGCGGCCACCACTAGGACCAGCTTTATGTCGCTTTGCCATTGATCACGTAGCGTTGAATGCGTGCTCAGTCGACCCTTGGCTAAAGATTGAAACTGAGATCTTGGCACGAACAACGACTCTGAACGTGCAGCATCGCGGTCGCCTCGACTATATTGGCTCAATAAACTTAGCTGGATGCTTGTTTCAATTGAGCAAGACCTCGCTGGCAATGCGTTAACACCAAAACCTCTCTCTTCTGTCCGCCGGCCTCGAGATGTGGTCGTTCATCTGCGGAACGTCCTTGCTTTTTGCTCGTCTAGTCCAAGCTCGCGAACCAGGACCTATCTTGCTACCAACGAGTGGATGGTAGGTGCTTTACTCATTCTCCTTTGAAGCCAATTCTCATTCATCAAACAGGTCCGGAAGCGATGGCAATTGGTCAACTATCTCGTTTTCCCTTGGTTCGAATTCACAGCAAGTTGAAGTTCTTGTGAGCACAGCTCTTTCCGAATTCTGGGCAGTTGGGCCTGGAGGATGTCTACCCAGTACGTTCTTATTCTACTAGTAACGTTCACAATGTTTCTTTGTATCTCAAAGAAAAACAAGAAGATCGACTGTTGAATTTTACCACCAAGCAATTGGCACTAATGACATGTGTAGAAGAGCCTCACTGCATCGCCGCTCGAGGAGGTGTCTATAGCCCTCAAGAGTCTAGCGATTGGAGCCCATTGGGCATCTGGCAGCTAGGCCTCAACTACCTTGGCTATGGAGGAAATGGGGATTATGGTCGCGATCGTATCAGCATGCGAAGCCCTCTTAGTGATAAGTCCTACATTATGGATGATGTGTTGATAGCAACAATCAACACCACCAGCTACTTGAATGGACTCTTCGGTTTGGGCATCACTCAGGGCAATTTCAACGGCACTGTTGCAGACTCGCCGTTAACTCAAGCAGTTGCACAATATGGATTGATTCCAAGCTACAGCTTCGGATACACAGCTGGTGCATACTATAGTATGTTGGCTATGGACCAAGTCTCTCTCTCTAATTAGTCACTAACTTGACTACCTAGGGAACACACCGGTCTCGCTGACACTGGGAGGCGTTGAACCGTCCCGATATCAGGAGCATGATAATGTCTTTACACTGACCCAGGAAGATAATCTGGAACGACCTTTAGTTCGTGGTATTGAAATAACGCCACCCGATGGCCAGGATGCTCCCGGTTCCTGGGAATCCGAACAACTCTTACTGTCCCAGTGGAACTCGTCCTTCTATGCCATCATTGATAGCACTACTCCATATCTATGGCTACCAGAGAGCGTTTGCGACCAGTTCGCTCAAGCCCTCAACTTGACATATAACAGTACTTTCGACCTTTATACTGTTAGCGACGACCAATATCGCGCCTATACGAAAGACGAATCATTCAGCCTTACGTTTGTACTTTCTAGTTTCGACGACAACGACAACTTTGGCGATCCCTATGATGTGTCGGGTATTGTTAATATCACCATACCTCTTAGAGCCTTAGTGGGATTGCTGCAATACCCATTTATGCAGGATACGATCAAATACGGCGACCCAGCGATCCCTTACTTCATGCTCCGAAAGGCGCAGGACAGCGCGGCGTATATTCTAGGACGATCGTTTTTGCAGGAGTCGTATCTCATCACCAAATATGACGAGGGCGTCTTCTCTATACACCAGGCTCTCTTCCCAGATGAATCACCTGATGACTCCAAGTTATCCCCAATTAAGCAGTCCGACAACAGCCCATATCCTCCACCGAAATCGAATAATTCCGAAAGCGGCCTTTCAGATATACAGGTGGTAGGAATAGGAGTAGGGGTTGGCCTAGGAGTCTTTACTGTGTGTGCAGTAGCCTTGGCAGTGTGGCTGCACTTCAAACGAAAACGCAAGGCTGTAGCCGGAGGCAATAATCTGTCGGAAGAGGACCAAGGCCCATCGTCAAGCGTTGCATCGCGGTCGCCGAAGTCTCCTCTGTCTCTCTTGTTCTCCAGGGTTTTTGGTCGCAGTGACGCGGCTCAGCAAGGTGAAGGAGCTGCTTGCGATGGTGAAAAGGCTGTCGAAGCACCTGACACACAGATTCATGAGATGCTAGCCCCAATCCCGCCAGCAGAACTTGATGCGGATGATAGTGTGTCATGGAACGACGATACTGAGTTAGGGACTGACAACTCCAACAACATGAGCGCATATGAAATGGCCAGGAAAAAGATGGAAAGACAACTTCAGGGCCCAGTGCCATCATATACTCCCCGTGCTGATAGCGCAGAGATGCCCCCAGAGAAAGCGATATACCAGCCAAATCCAGCAAACGGCCCTCCCGCAGCCCTGCAACTATCACCGTCTGGATCTTTGAAAACAAACCGAGAAGAAAACTCGAATCCAACCTCCATACCATTACCATCACCTATGACTCCACGCTTCGACGCAAATGGCCGCCCCATCAATACACCATCTCCATCTATGGTAGTGATGCCTGTATCACCAACTAATGAAGGCAACAACTCATCACCAAACTCACACCTCTCTCCAGACTCCGACCATCACACCACCGCCAACTCCATGACAATGGGCGGATCTTACCCCGACAGGGAGTCTCCCTCACCGAATTTGACCTCGAACATACCACAGCGGCCCGTGCAATGTACACCGATTGACCCATCAAAGGTTGTGTTTCTAGGAGCACTACCTAAAGACGCTCGATTTTCTCGCCATGCTGAGCCACAACCTGCATTTGACCAGGGCTCTGCAGCCCCCGGCGACTCTTCGCAACGCCGGGGCACTTTTGATACTTTGGGAAGCAATTTCACTGTTGAAGAGGAAAGACAAAGTACAGAAGACTCAACAAGACGTTTGGAATTGGGTACAAATGGATCATTCGTCGAAGCTGCGAGAGAGCATTCACAGCGGAATTGTCCAACAGACCAACCTGACACTTTACGGAGCCCAGAGCGTATCAATCCAGGCGAGGACTTGGTTCACGTACCGCAACCGGCCGAGAGGCGATATAGTTGGGAGTAATAGTATTGTCGCCGCTTGGATTCTTAGGTTTGCACTACGGCGTGAATATTCCTCTGTCCACTGCTGGCGAAGCAAAATTTCAATCAAAAGAAGCAAGGCTCATATTCTGGCAGATCGAACTAAAGAATATGGAAGTCTGTAGTTGGGAACATTTTGGTTTTAGGGGATTGTCGTTGCTTGACCTTTGAACCATTGCCTTGTTCATCAGATAGTTATGTTAGGTTAAAATCTGGTGAGATGTTTTATTTACATGAAATGCATTAGCGAGCGTTTGGAATATATCAATTCAAGTTATTTTGCCATATGCTACTGTGCATGCGCCCTCTTATTGTGCCGAAGAAGAAGAAATCCGTTACGTTGTTCTTACCCAGTAGCCCTGAGCTTAATTTCAAGAATACCTTTACTGAATAACAATTTCACAATGCCACCAGACGTGGATTCTTCTATCAAACATCCGCCTGATATGGCTTGGCATGGCTTCATACTAATCTACTGGTAACAGACCGATGCTCCTTTGACCAGTTCTTCATTTCTATGCATCCCCAACGTGATATTGAACCAGGTCCTGCTGCTCTAGTAGTACTCTCTCTGTCTACCAAATCTCCTGCCACCATGTCAAGGTAGCTAGGATCTTCTTGCGCTCCTCTATATCATCGACGTCTTTCGAAAAGGGTTCAAAAACAGCTTTCTTGGCTGCATCCGCCATCTTAGTCGAGCCACCACAGACACAAAATATTCCATTGTTCAATATCACTTTCTCGATCATTTTCGCCTCCTCATGCAGCCGATCCTGCACGTAGATCTTATTTCGCTGATCTCGCGAAAACGCCAGAAACACGTTCAGATGTCCTTTGCGCACAGCAGTGTCAAGCTCTTGCTGGAAGAAATAATCTGCCTCGCGGTTACGGTTTCCAAAGAAGAGGTGCATAGGACCCGGGGAGGGGTGCGTGAGACGTTCGTGGATGAGAGCACGAATAGGAGCGATACCGGTGCCTGTGGCGATGGCGATGAGAGGCCGCTGAGCGTTTTGTGAACCGTGAACAGGCGAGAGTACGGGCTTGCGGGTAATGGTGAGAGTCGAGTTGAGAGGGATGTTGTCGAGATAACGAGAGCAGAGACCTTCGCGGGGTTTGCGGAGGACAGTTCGGTATTTCACGAGAGCAACGAGGAGTTCAATCCGGGTTTTGTCCTCGTCTGTGGGGTGATTTTGATGAAGACCGCCGTTGGCGATACTGAAGTCCCGGCCACGGATTATTGGGAAGATGTCGAAGAGGCGCTCAGCTGGCAGCTTGACGGATGTGAATTCCTCAAGAACTTCAAGAATCGATCGTCTGGACCGCGTGGCGTAATCAAAAAATTCGTCAAGATACTCAGTCATGGTGAACTCAAGCAGACGCTCCTTGTGGTCAGGGTTAGTGGAGAAATAAGACATGTTCTTGAGGAATGACCTCCGGGGGATGGCGGTGAAGTCGATATTGTTTAAGAGAAGGTCTCGTAGGGTGCACTTGGTGTCTATATATAAGTTTGTGGGGAGGGATTCACACAGAGAAAGGTCAATGGACTTGTCGGCAATATCTTCCCAGCCCATGAGTGTGATGAGCCTTTGTGCGTCTTCGGGGAAGTTTTTGGGGTAAATGGTAAGGCAGTCTCCAGGAACACAGGACAGTTTGACACCACCATGGCGTGGAATATCGAATGATATTAGACGAACGTCTTGCCAATGCTTCTCTGGTGTAAGTCTGTCATTTCCGACCAAGGTAGCTGTCCATCCTTCAGGTATAGGGAGTGGTAAAGAGGGAGGGAGATTAGGAGCTGTGAGAGGCGTTTGACCATTGCACTCTGACTTCTTCTCGAAAGCGTTTGATAGAGACCATTTTGCAGGAAGAATGACATCGTCCGGAATAGGCTCTAGGCCAGAAGGTGGAGGGTGATGTTCGAGTAAATGATTATAGAGCCGTTCACTCCAGCGCACAAAACTGCCATCAATGCTATTACCAACATTAGATGCTTTAATCTCATTAGTCTTATAACACAACTCACCCATCTGGAAATTGCTCATCGGCTTCAAAGGGATCAATGAACGTTACAGCACCAAGTTGGTCAAGACGTCTATTCAGCTTACGAGCTGCCCAGTTAAATCTATTTCGTGTAAGCCAACATGAAAAGTTACCAAACTGCTCTCACTAGGACTCACTTGACATAAGTGCTATCACCTAAACCAAAGGTTGTATACTTTACTGAAGCCAAACAACCCGGGGGTAGCCTTTTGCGCAATAGTCTTTTCCAGAAGTGCAATGAATTGTGAGGCATATCTCCCTGACCAGTGGTTGATATGACAAATATCACAAAGCTAGGTTGGAGAAGGGCATTCTGAGGATAAGAATCAGTAGGAACGGAACATAAAATACAACAAGAAACTTACTAAATCTACTGCGTCGAGTTCCTCCACACGACTCTTGAAATGCAGCCTCTGACATACTCGCCCTAGCTCCTCAGCCATATCCTGAGCATTACCCGTCTCAGATCCGTAAAGGACGAGAACACTCCTATCGTGAACCGTCATAGTGGGTGGCCAATAGAACGAATAAGAAAGAAAAAAGGGGAGATAAACAAAGAGTAGATGACGGACCCGGGGAAGGTCGAGTATTGTAAGGGTCCGGTCTCGCAGGTTGAATCATGAAAGTCCTGCAGTCACTTTGGTGGGTTGGTTTGCCATGAGCTTAGCGCCGATTAGTGGACATCCGATGGTGGGGCAAAGAATCTGTGCCGTGCTTTGGGATCTTATCAATCTGGGGATTTATTTAATATATGGCTTTTTTTATGAATCAGCGTTTGTCAATTGTGATACTATGATGGCAGTGAACGACCAAAGTGTTACACAGGTGGGGCATATTACGAAGAATGATAATTTTTTTATTTTTTTTTGAATGCCTTTAGTACTCGGAGTATCTACATTTTGCTTGCTCTAGAAACCAATTGTCCTAATACAATGTGGACTTCAAGTGCTTACTTTGCAGGTCTAGCATGGGAGTATTTACGCTCATTCATATTCTCCGATATCCCATGATGAAGATAACCCGCTTATCATATGAATGAAACTATTTCAACCTGTCCTGGGGAAGTCAATACAGTGTAAGTGCCAACTCAGGAGAACCTGATCTTTCTTGTATTATTATGATTATTATGATTACATGGATATACGCCTATTGAGCAAAGTAAATATCATCGTATGTAAAACCTTGCTATCATGAATGGTTAGAGTTCTCAGTCGAACCCCCTCTTCCTTATTCTTTGATCCGCTTTACAAACGAGTATGTAAATATAGCAAACCAGGGGTCAAGTTCTCAGAGACCTCAAGGCTCAAACGCACTGACAACGGGTGAATTCTAGAAGAAGAAGCTGTGGAGCAACAAGCTGGACTTGGCTTTCGGGGACTTGGGTAATCCTGATGCTAATCCTAGCTCGCAGCGCAGCATTGGATCCAAGCTGCCGGGCTTGGGCATGGGCGGGCGTGTGCTAATAAGGTATCGAACGGACATGTAAGAATAGCTCACTCTTCTCGTGTATTTATTGGTGGGAGCAGACAATGATCGATAATGCCCTGGCCAATACTTCCCAATTCGTAAAGGGGCTTGCAAAGGGGGTGAGTTGACCTGGTCAGGGGCCTTGTAATAAGACGCTGAACTTCGATAAGCTGTGGGATTATCCAGGATGAGCAATTTCGGCCCTCCAAGCACGATGCTTTGATCATTAGCTAGTTTTGAACTCTGCTTGTTATGTAGTAACATACTGCCCAAGGTTACTTGGTCAAAAGTCAGAATTGAGAGTTTCTCAAAGACACAGCATATCTGCAAAGTCATCTAGTACATAAACCTAAACTGTGATACTTTGTTGATTGATTTGAGATATACTTGGCTACAAAAGAAAAGGTCACGTAGGTTCTAGATTAACCTTCTGTTCGTCTCCTGATGCCGTGATGCTACCTAATTCATGAACCTATGCCGCTGCGAAGAGAAGCAAGCTAGCAGACCGCAGACCGCAAACCGTAGAGACTACACCCCACTATTTCCCATAATACTGATTTCAGATGCGAGCAACATGAGCGGTCTGGCTAAGGAACATTGTATTGTATCAGTTGATGCAACTGCGTGTTCACTTTTCTTGCCGTTTGTGCTGTATTCTTGAGAAACTAACGTGTTTAAACTCACTCACAATCGAGAAGCTTATAGGGCACATGTGATCTCCCAAGCTTTGAACAAACGCAACCTTTCATTGTTTACTTTTAGACTCAACTCAACATGACCCAACAGACCATCTACGGCACCACTTTAACTACACCGATATACACATGAGTGACGCATATTTGGCCCGCACCCGCACACCCACACGTCAGGCCCTAATACCGACATGAACTGGCACAAATTCATGCATTGCATCCATCCGTACGAGTCTGTAAATATCCAGAGTTCCAGATGATCACCACTTCGACTGCTCCTGAGCTCTCTTTATCCGTACTCCTGCCAAGAACATCCATCGGCATCTTCCTTCAAGTCACCGCCTTCCCCATCTTTAAACTCCAGGTACGTGTCACCATTGCTTGACACAGGGCCTACCTACCTAGGAAGCAACTCCCCCGGTCGAGACCTGCCTTCAGGCCTGCCAGGATCCAGGACCACTCAGCGGGAAATAACCCACAAAACTGAAGCTCTCTCTTTCTTGTCTTAGAGCTTCTAGGTACTGAATACCTCCCTCAGAGTGGACGATACCTTGGCATCGTGACCGTAACGTGGAGTTCCTGTAGTCAACTGTACTGTGGTTCTGGTACCTTCCTTTGTGTCTTATACCCAGCCTGAGCTTCCCTCCGCCGCTCGTAGTTTTACAACTTGCGCCTGCCCGTCTCCCCCAGCCCTGGCCACTTTCCACTTTCCACAAC